>OY992885.1:30926633-30961633 GCA_963921405.1 Cepaea hortensis
CTGTGGGATGGCAGGTAAATGTGGTTGTTTTTTTCTACAGGTGTCATTAGGTGACAGCAACATAGAACTTTATATTCCCGTTCGTCAGGTAGCGCAAGGTGTCTCATGCGCATGCGCAGCGCATAAACAAAACGGCGACTGTACTTACGGAGTGTACAACCAATAACAACAACAACAAAACTTTATTTTGAAAGGGTTAAGAATTGGGCACGCAGGCTCGTCTAACATTCTGCCCTTTTATCATTCTCTTTCATACATTATACCATTCACACATCATTCAAGGCTAACTGAAAACATCAACAATATAAAAGATATGCATTATAAAGGCACGTGCTGTTGTGCGTTTTCTGTGGGCAAAAGAACTGCCTGCAAAGGACATTCATAAGGAAATGCTTCCTGTTTATGCTGACAAATGTTTGTCCCGTACAGCTAGTGCATAGCTGGGTAGAAAAATTTTCTCAAGGACGCTCTAAAATTGTTGATGAAATCCGATCTGGTCGTCCTGTTGAGATTGCAACAGAAGCTCCCGTGCAGCGAGTGAAGGAGATGATCAGAGGTGACAGACGAGTAATGTTAGACTCTGCAACATCTGCAATAGGGTGCTTACATGGTTCAGCATACAGCATAATGCTTGATCGATTGAAATTTAAGAAAGTGTGCTGACTAGAGGAGTGTTGCTTCTTCATGACAATGCCAGACCACATACGGCTCGATTAACTCAGGAGAAAATTAACTAAGGTGGGAAGTTCTCGAAAATCCACCTTACAGCCCCGACTTAGCCCCTAGAGTTTTCCACTTTTTTGGTTCACTGAAAACCCACCTTGGCCGGAGACATTTCGCGAATGACACCAAAGTTGAATGTGAAGTGAAAACGTAAAGTGAAAACGTGATTTAGAAAACAGAGTACGCAGTTCTATGCAGCCGGTTTGGGAGGACTGATAAAACGATGGGATAAGTGCATAAATGTTGGTGGCAATTATGTTGAAAAATAAAGGGACAATGTATATATACAAATAAACTGATTTCAAGTTGTTATTATATTTAGTTATTTTTCTACAGCTATTTGTGACTTACTTATTGACTTCCCCGCGTAGTTTTCTGTAACGTAAACGTCTCTTTTACACGCCTTGAGGCGCATTGGGTATATGGTGAAAATAAGTCATTCCATTATTATAACAAGTCATTTGTCATGGTTGAAATTAATCCAGTATATTCAAGTCATTTTTCATGGCTGAAATTAGGTCATTGTTTTCAAAGTATCCTTTCAGGACTGAAGGTAAACCTTTGTGTTCAAGTAGACCATAGAGATCAATTCATTTACACAATTCTTAAGACTGGTCATGGTGAACATTATTATTATGCAGTAATGGCTAGTGAAGTGCTGGTATAATGAAGTGTTAATTCTACGTGACTAGTAAAGAGCCACTATACTCTGTGTCATTTCTTCGTGGCTAATGAATAGCGACTATAATCAAGTTCAATTCATCGTGGCTAGAGAAAAACAACTATAATCATTGTTATAATCAATAATCATGTCTTCAGTGCTAGTGAAGAGCCCTTATACTCATTGGTTTGTCATGGCTAGAGAAAAGCTACCATAGACCACGTATCATGTGTTTGTGGCTGGACAGGCAGATGATTTTCAGTATCGTAAAGGCAGAGACTGCAGAGACAGGAGAGAAGTATGGTGATGGTGTTTGTTTACTATTGGACCAAGCATTTAACTGTGGACGACCACGTATTCTTACTGGCTCACTGATGTTAGAGTCAGCCGGAACTTCCCTCTTCCTTTAGCTCTGTTTTTATTATCTGTATTAAATTATTTTTTTTTTCCATTGTAATATTCAAATCATGAGTTGCCAAGTTAGTTCTTGTGTTGGCTAGTAAAGATTAGTTACTCTTATAAATTAATTCAACATATTTTAGTGATTTGTGGGGAAGACATAAATTCTCAAAGAGGCGAAATCTAGGACAATAATTCACATACTGATTGCAACGAGTCAGCAGCCATCCCCACTTAATGCGTCACAACCGTGCACGATAAAGATGACTCTTGACAAAGTTAAACCCTCGGATTGAACTATGACCGATGCGTCGGTCAGGTGACACACTAATTACTAGACCACCACATACCAAGTGCGGTGACTTACAACATCAAGTGAAGCTCCGACAGTCCAGGTATCAAAATCTACTAGTTTAAAGAAAAATGTTACTTGCATGTCTTGTCCATTACGTCTCAATCAACCTCAGTAGTTTGTCATTATTGAACTAATATTGCCAAGAAAAAATCACAAAGAGGCAATACAGACTGAGGTTGATTACGATGTCCTCCAAAGAACATATAAATAACTTTCAGTTTGCGATTGCATTGAACGGCCGACGCTCATACCACTGTGAAAATAAATGTAAAACGACCTGCTCCAAAATGGTTTGCGGCTGATTTCGAACCCGATATGTCGGAAATGTGAAACTGCTGTCACTAGGCCAAAGCCACAAACTCCTACTTACTGCAAAACTCCGAACTTAAGTACAGCCCACTGGCTCTACAAGCCTACTTATTACAAACACACAAACTTAAATACAGCCCACTGGCCCTATACGCCTACTTACTGCAATATCACGAACTTAAGTACAGCCCACTGACCCTACAAACCTATCTGCTGCAAAGCCACAAACATATGTACAATCCACTGACCATGCACACCTACCTACTGCAAAACCACGAACTTGAGTAGAGCCTACTGACCCTACAAGCCTACTTACTGCAAAAGCCCGAACTCAAGTACAGTTCACAGACCCTACAAGCCAACCTACTGCAAAAGCCCGAACTCAAGTACAGCCCACTGACCCTACAAGCCTATCTACTGCAAAAGCCCGAACTTAAATACAACCCACTGATCCTACAAGCGTACTTATTACAAACACACAAACTTAAGTACCGCCCAGTGACCCCACACGCCAATTCACTGCAAAACCACCAACTTAAGTACAGTCCACTGACCCTAGAAGCCTACTTATTGCAAACAAACGAACTTAAATACAACCCACTGACCCTACAAGCGTACTTATTACAAACACACAAACTTAAGTACGGCCCAGTGACCCCACACGCCTACTCACTGCAAAACCACAAACTTAAGTACAGTCCACTGACCCTACAAGCCTACTTATTGCAAACAAACGAACTTAAGCACAACCCATTGACCCTTTGGGAAACAATTCATAAATAAACACATATTTATAGTCTGGCGCTCATAGAAGTATCAGAAAGAAGCAGGGGTTAGAGAGAGCATTAGACAACATAACAATTTAAAGCTGTAGTTACCGGCAGGGATTCGAACCTGTCACATAACGAAAGCGCCTCGCTATGTGATGTTCAGCGCATGAACAACTAGACATCCCTTGAAAAAGGTGTCTTCATTATCCAGGTCTATCAACCACATAATCTTACAACTATGGAGTATGGTCAGAATTTGTATCTAACCATTGAAATAGCACCACAGGTCTCAGAATTTTATATTCAACCAGCATTGGTTAAATAACAAACATACGAACACACCAGATCGTAATGCTGTATCCAGTATATTAACGAACATTTAAACAACATAAATTATTTGACGGTTCCTAAGTTGTACACTTATCATCACACATATATATCAATTGGGGAAACCTTTGTGACCTCTAAGAGAGTTCATAAATAAACACAGATTTCCTTTGGGAAATAGTCTTCACACACATTTCACAGTTTCATTTTCCAACTTCGGCAAATGTTCACAAGAAGAAACAAGCTCCCATAGAAAGCCAGTCACTTGATTCCTCAGATCAGCCCCTAAACATGGTATTTGAGAAGTGAATGCAGTCTGTCTCACCAAATGCCACTATTAGTTCACAGACTCGACGAATTCTTGCTGTGGGGGGAAATACACGACTTCCATTTCTGGACAAGGTTTTGTTTCACAGTAGATGTTTGAACAGTTCTTGGGAAGAGAGCGCGATGAGGTTACATTTGACGCCTGTCTGTCTATCTGTCTGTCTGTCGTTTTGGCGGTCTGTCTGTTTCTTATTTTCCCTCTTTCTTCACTCTCTACTGTCTTTCAGTTATATGCATATGTTTCATGTCTGTCTGTCGGCTATAGTTTCTCTCTCTCTCTCTCTCTCTCTCTCTCTCTCTCTCTCTCTCTCTCTCTCTCTCTCTCTCTCTCTCTCTCCAGCTTTCTACCTAAACCCAACCACACACCCAACCGCCTGTCTGCCCATCCGTTCGTCTGCTTACCTACCTACTTACCCACCCGCCTACCTACCAACCAACCAACCAACCAACCAACTAACCAACCAACCAACCTACCTACCTACCTACCTACCTACCTTCCTACCTACCAAACTACCTACCTACCTATTTACCTACCTACCTGTCCTCTCACTTGTTTGTTTTTACAATCTTTATGCTATGCTCTCCTGTTGCTTTACTGGCTAATTTGTTTGTCTGTCAATCTGATTAACTCTATATTTTTTCTGTCCCTCCCTCCTTTCTTGCTTATCATTCATCATCATTGCTTTTCTTTACCACCTTCTCTCTCTCTGCTCAGTCCATGGCTGTTTTTTTTTGTCTCTATCTATATTGCCTCTCTTTATCTCTCCATCCCCGTCTCTCTCTCTCTCTCTCTCTCTCTCTCTCTCTCTCTCGCTCTCTCTCACTTTCTCTGCAAATGTCCACCATTTTCGACCGTATCAATGTCCACTTTTGCCGCGTTTATGTGCACGAAGAGACGCGGTGGCATAGTAATTAGTGCACTTACCTATCCAGCAGGATTATTTTTTCTCACAAGATCCACCCCCACCCCCCAGGTGTCAACTCAGTGTCGTAAAAATATGTACCGGGTAATTTTCCGAATGTTCTGCCAGTTGTCCCACAAAGGCATGCGCGGAGGAAGAGAACTGGACACTCCACCCCAGTTGTGGTCTAGAATATGTGAAGGACTAACATTCACACTCCAGGAGACAGTATTCGCCACGGGACTACTTTTACCTTCTATTTAATAAATATCCACTTATTCCAGATTTATCAATATCAACTTTTCCCAGGTTTATCAATATCCACTTGTTCTAGGTTTATCAATACACACTTTTTCCAGGTTTTCGATATCCACTTTTTCCAGGTTCATCAATTTCCAATGTTACCTTCTTTGCTAATGTTTGTTGTTAACTTCTTTACCATGTCCGATTTATGGTCTTTATTATTGTTAATGTTTATCGTGCTAATCAATGTCCACTTTTTACCTTGTTTTACCGTTTTTGCCAGAGCTACTATTACTGCGTTTACCAATGTCCACTTTCGAAGTTTTTATCAAGAGGCTTTCCTGAAATGGTTGTCACTGTCAATTGTAACCATGTTTATGAATGTCCACTTTTACATATACCACCAGTGTCAACTTTTACCGTACTTATCAATGTCCTCTATTACAATCTTTGCCAATCTCCATTATTAAAAAATACAGCTTATAGGCAGAGATAGGTAGAAAGACAGACACAAACAGATGACAGACAGACAGACACATAACAGACAGACAGGCAGACAAACAGACAGAAGGAAGAATGAAAGACGACAGACAGAAGAACAAACGAATGGATATGCAGACATAGAGACGGATAAAAAGACCAGTGGGCAGAACGGACGGATCGACGGACAGTTGGACAGATGGATAGATAGACGGACGGATGAATTGATGGATGAAGGGATGAATAGTTAAATGTTTCGCTAGATGGATAGACAGATAGACGGACAGATAGACGGACAGACAGGCAGACAGACAGCCCATGACGACCGCAAGAAAGTCTGTCTTAAATAGATGACACCATCCAGTCACACCTACCAGTGCAATAGGTTTCTAAAAACAAAGACAACAGACGTAAATAAACAACTACTCAAGAACAATACATTAACAAAACAGTGCTTGAAGACACGCGAGATGTGCTCAGGCAGTCCGTGCGAGCTATCGTCTGGTCTTTAATAATTAATAAGCAAATATTCCCGGCCTGAAAAGGGACGCCAAGAATCACTCGTCTAGTGCTACGGGGAAGGCGAACGGGCGCTCCATTAATATGCAATTGGCAATGAGTATATAAATATTGTATGCTAGCTTTCAGGAGGCAATCCCGGAATGTTAAGATCATCCTATCCTGGGAAATTGGCTTTTAAAGTGTAATTAGATCGGGCGGAGATAGTAGGCATGCAAACAGTGAAGAATACAGGTCATTGATGACGTCAATACATGATTATTTAACATTTGGTTTGAAGATTCTTAACGAAAAGGAACCGTCTTAATTGCATCAGGAAAGTACTATAAACAGAAAGAAATGGGTATTTTAAGAACATGCGGGGAAACAACAGGACGGACCTATGTCCACGTGTTTATATAAGTGTTGTTTCATCCCAGGATTTGAAGATGCCTTTTTTATGTCAACTTATATAGATGGCAAACTACTGAACGTAAACTTGCCAATAAATCACGAACAGCCAAAACATGCTAGGGTTGACTGCGACGTCATGTAAAGGATATGCAACTAACTATGTAGAGGATTCTTAGCTACGTGACGCTGTTTTCCTAACCAGATGCTAAATGAACTCACACAAACTGACCTCCCTATTTCTTTCTTCTTTTACTATTTCACCCTCCACCCCCATCCACACACATCAAATTGAGGCATAGGCCGTAAAGTCACTGTCTCGGAGACCTCTTGTCCTTTATTATCCCTTGCACTTTGGCCATGTCCTCATATTATTCATTCCTATACCTACTTATCTTTTCCATTTTTAGGTCTTCCTCTGTTTATTTCTCGCAGCGGATTCCAGATAAAGGTATTTCTAGTTATACACACATACCTGTCGACCAGCGGATTCCAGATAAAGGTATTTATAGTTATACACACATGCCTGTCGACCAGCGGATTCCAGATAAAGGTATTTCTAGTTATACACACATACCTGTCGACCAGCGGTTTCCAGATAAAGGTATTTCTAGTTATACACACATGCCTGTCGACCAGCGGATTCCAGATAAAGGTATTTCTAGTTATACACACATACCTGTCGACCAGCGGATTCCAGACAAAGGTATTTCTAATTATACACACATGCCTGTCGACCAGCGGATTCCAGATAAAGGTATTTCTAGTTATACACACATACCTGTCGACCAGCGGATTCCAGATAAAGGTATTTCTAGTTATACACACATACCTGTCGACCCGGGGGGCTGCGTGGTCTCGAGGTATGGTGTCTGCCTCGAGTGCTGGAGGTCCCTGGTTCAAGCCCCGGTGGGGACCGGGATTTTTTTCACGTGGACTTCTAGTAAAAATTCCCCCTGGTCTCTGGGTAGTGAGATCGGACGCCCGTGTGTATTGTTGCGCACGTAAAAAATCCCTTGGCAGTTGGAAATAAAAAAAGAGTAGCCTAATGGCGCTGCCCGGACAAAATTTCGAGTTAAAAATCTACCCAAAGTATTTCAGGATCCTCGCCGGAGCTACGGAGTTCGTGCACTGAGCTGAGTTTCTCCAGACTCAGGTTTGAGTTAGGAGAAGAACGGAGCACTTATGGGTTGCACCCGTGTGCCGTGATGTTGATCCGTCGACTAAACTAAACTAAACTAAACTAAACTAAACTAAACCTGTCGAGCAGCGGATTCCAGATAAAGGTATTTCCAGTTATACACACATACCTGTTGACGATGTGGGGAAGGTCTTACGAAAGCAAGTCGTATTCCTGCATGCCGCGCTCGAAACACATCTGCGGGCGATTTCGAAGCAGACCGCATTGCGCTAATTTTCATTCAATGGTATGTGTGCCCGTTGTTTAGAAAGGAATAGCAAATTCATCATCAAGTGCCGTGCCGACAGACGTAGGCGTTCATGACTCTCCACAGATCTCGGTCTTTGGTTTTCTAGATCAACTCTGCTGTTGATATTCCTCCATGCCACAGTCTCAATCCGTCCAGCATTATTCTCGTGGTCTGACTCTGCCTCTCTTCCCCTCGATCTTTCCAGTTGTCACGATGTTCTCTAGCGCCTCTCTTCTCATCACATGACCAAAAACGCTGTTTGTCTCTTTCTTATTGTTGTATATAATGTTCTAGTTTCGTTAGCCTCTTTAAGGCATTGGTTGTTAGTTACTTTGGCAGTCCAAGGAATTCGCAACATTCGCCTAAGGAACCACATCTATGTTGCATCCAATCTCTTCCTAATTTGTTCATTTATATTTCAAGGTTCACAGCCATACAGCAAAACAGGTTCCAAATAGCTGCAAACTAAAAATAGCAAACTACTGACCCTAAACATGCCAACAAATTACGAACAGCGAACAAATGCAGGGGTTGATTACGACGTCCCGTAGAGGTTCTGCAACTAACTAGTTAAACTCTGTTGTATCACAACAATCGGACAAGTAAAATAAAATGAAGCACGGGCTATTTTTCGCTTTGAAGCACTTTATTGAAAACACTTGTGCAGTTCTCCAAATGCATTAGTGTTTTATCATACGCTCACGTGGACGAACATTTACCGCGCGAATTGATCTGTCCAGTCACATTCGCTACCGCCATGGGTTGAAGTTATTAAGCCTTTTATGGGGAAGCACAATCAATGTAGCAAACTATTGTCTGTCCAGACAGCAAGGTTCCATGGACGCTTTTATCAAATGTCTCGTGATATTGTAATTTCTCACACTGTGCTTTTATATCGCTTTCTTCGAGCTCGCTCCCGTGTGTTGCTGGGGCCCATAAGGGAAGCAAAGAATAGCAACACTGCAGCCTACCACGCATGTCGTAAGAGGCGACTAAGGAGGCTTGATGGTTCCGTCGCCCTGCTACCGAGGGAGTGCGTGGCGCGACACTGTGAGCTGTGAGTTTCGTGTGAAATGCTTTTGAATCTGCCCGAGGTTTTTTGGAATGTGACTGCATGTTCGGAGCGATGGCAGATGGCTATGTCCCAGAGTTGACCGGTTTTTGCCTTATGCAGAAATGCGTGGCTGCTGGGCTTCTGGTTGACTGCCACTGCCATCGACGATGAACTGTATTTCGTGGACTGTGTGGGTGAACATCTAGGAAACATCCAGATGGGAAAATGACTGCCGATTCCATC
The DNA here is from genome assembly GCA_963921405.1 of Cepaea hortensis. Classification (NCBI taxonomy): domain Eukaryota; kingdom Metazoa; phylum Mollusca; class Gastropoda; order Stylommatophora; family Helicidae; genus Cepaea; species Cepaea hortensis. Next base: position 30,935,766 of record OY992885.1, read on the forward strand.
AGAGATAAACTGGGTGTTTCGTGGGGGACTATTGTGTTGACATTCTGGCGGCAGCATTATGCACAGTGTATCCGTGCGGGCTGCTGTTTGTCGAGACTCCTGTCTTTTCCACTTTTAACATTGGGCAGTGGGGAGCGTTTTGTGTGATATTCACTGGCACAGGAATGGAGCATAATGGGGACGACCCGTTGCTGTGAAGTTGGAACTGCAACTATCTAACTAACTAACTAACTTTCTCCGAGCTCTAGTTCTGGCTAATAGCAAGCTGATATCGAATTAGTCAGATATTCCGACTAACTACAGGTTCTCATTGCTCAAAAGTCCATCAGTGTGTCATCACCTGTGGTGTGTGAGCTACATGTCTGCCTTAGTGAGCGAGTGTATCCGTGGTGGTCAGCTGTGAGTGAGAGTGTCTGAGATAACTCTTCGACCACTCTACAGACCGCCTTTAATACTTCCATGGTGGTATCTTTGAATGTTGGAAAGTAGTGTTTACGACTATAAAACAACCTTCCAGAACATCACAGATAGAACCTCAGGCATACATATTTGCATGTACTAATTACTGTTTGCTTGACCAAGGGAAAACAATGGCGTGTTTCCACCAGCCTCTCCACTCTTCACAGATCTCGGTATTTGGTGTTCTGGATCAGCCCTGCTACTGATATTCCTCCATGCCGTCGTTCAATCCATCCAGCATCATTTCTCTTGGTCGGCCTCTGCCTCTCTTTCCCTCAACCTTTCCAATCGGCACGATGTTCTCCAAGACCTCTCTTCTCATGACAGCTGTTTATCTCTTTCTTACTGTTGCATATAATGTTCTAGTTTCATTAACCTCTTTCAGGTAATCGTCGTTAGTTACTCTGGCAGTCCAAGGAATTCGCATTATTCATTCCTGTTAGTAACCACATTTCTGTTGCTTCCAAGTTCTACCTAATTTCTTCATTTACATTCCAAGATTTACTGTCATACAGCAAAAGAAGATCCATATAGCAATTCAGCACTCTTTCTTACATTCAATGATAGTGACTAATTGCATAAGATACTTTTGTAGTGTTTTACTTGTGTTCATTGTCCTGGCGAGGCAAACGAGACGAGCGCTTATTGTCTTCCCTCTTCTTCCGTGAAATGATGCGTAGAAAATGTGTTGGCCTTATCACATGACAGAGCCATGGCAGAAAACTGCTTGCATACAATAAAAAAAAAAAAGGCTATTACATAGCGTATCTTGTTTATTCTAGTTGAATGACATGATATATATATGGTCAGAGTTACCATTTGAATTTCACCAACTGCGTTTCATTGTTCGACAAGATATAAAACATTCAGTCCAAAAATTTAGTTTATTCCGATATCAGATCACGTACAGTGTTGTATTGACCCGTTGCCGGCTTCCGCCCTAGGCAGTTGCCATATTAACACAGGCAGTTCTGGTTTGCATTACTTTAACTCATTGTTGTTCAGACGCTTGCTACCTTAGCTGTTAAAATAAACACTACCTAGGACATAAAGAGTTACTACGTGTCAAAGTCTCCCTTAAGTTGAAAGTAGACGTGTTGTTGTTGACCAGGATGAACGTCGGTAGTGGTGATGTGCTCGTTATACCAGTAGAAGCTGGTTTGACAAGACGTGTCATTGTTTCACTTTCACTTAATGCCGTATCATATCCCGTGACCGTGATTCTGTACTGTAATAGTAACGAATTGTTGTAATTACCACTCAGCACTTGTAGCTATATTTCGTTATCTTATGACACTATTGAAACAATCTCAGGAGCGGCTGGCCGAGGAGGAGCGGCTGGACTTGTGGCTAGAACGCCGGACTCTCCTTCGGGAGACCCTGGTTCGATCCCTCGGTAAGGTGTGGGATTTTTTCTGTTGGGGGCAAAAAGAAAATCATAACCTGCACAGTTCGCGTCGACTGCACTAGCCAGGCGGCCTTAATTCCTCAGGCTCAAAGACCCCTCTGCCATACACTGCAATGTACTATATTGGCAGTAAATATGACAGTGACAGAAACAAGCTGAACAGAGCATAAATGTCTTTGAATATAAATGTTATAGACGGGTTCTAGGAATATCCTGGATACAGAAAATAATAAATGCATCCATACGACAAGATCTGAATATTGAAGTGGGTTGGCTACTAAGACGATAAAACAAATAAAATTGAAATATATTGGTCACTTGAAATGTCATGAAAGTTTGGAGGGAACAATAATCGTGGGGCATATGCACGGAAATAGAGGAAGAGGAAGACCAAAGACAAGATGGGTGCAGGATGTGGCACATGATCTCCAGATGGGTGTATCGGACGCCGAACATTTCGCTTATGAAATAGAGATTTTCCAGAAGGTTGTTATGGGGGAGAGGTTCCGTAAAGGACATGCTACTGAATGAATGAATTAATACTAGCTTGAGATTATTGACACTGAGCTCGACTAGCCGCTGTTTATGTCTTGTCTCATCCGTTTAACTCATTTCATCTTCTTTACTATTAACCCGCCATCTGAATCTCTGACAACAGGGCATTTCGACAGATGAACGTGTTGATGATCGATAAGTACAGAAACATTTAAGTTATATCCCACTATTCATCATCATGTGCCATGCCTATAAGCGTGGGCGATTGTGTTTCAACATATCACACGATCTCTAGAGTCTTGGATCGACACTGAGTTCTTGTCTCGACCATGCCATGTGACCAAGTCATCCAGATATCCACTACTCTACCTTCCCCCTGTTCTTTGCCCCTTCATCTTGCCAGTTGCCACCAAGTTCTCTAGTTTATTTCTTCTGATAACATGCCAAAACGTTGTGTCTGTCTGTGTCCAATTTCTCCAATACGTTTATGATTTTCACTTGCTTCTTGTAGGACTTGCTCATTGTTTTTTTTTATCTGTCCATGGTATTCTTTGCATTTCCCTCAGAAACCACATTTCCATTGCCATTAGATTGTTTTAAAGCTTATCTACTCATTGTCCATATTTTTAAAGCTTATCTGCTCATTGTCCATATTTCACATCTGTACAAAAATATAGGTTCTGTGCAGCACAGAACAATAATATTTCGTCATGTAATACCCCACCACGGTATTTATATCAGCTCTGAGATTCGCTGTTTTGGCTCCAACACAAAATTAAATTATAACCTGCGAAAGGAACCGTAACTTACATTAGCGTGTACAAGTCTACAAAATAAGAGTGTTGAGAATAATGAGCTATATATCACAGAGTGTACTTATGCTTCATAGACTATACAAAATCATTTAACAGCGTGAAATGTAGTGACATAATAAAATGACAAAAGCAACTTAACATTGATGGCACAGCTCTGCGAATAATAAAGAACTTGTATTGGCAGCAAACAGCAGCCATAAGAATCAACAACCTAGTAGGAACATTTCAATGTATAAAGAAGGGCGTCAGACAAGGTTGTGTATTGTCTCCTGATTTGTTCTCATTGTACAGTAAACATATAATGATATATAAACAAAATACGTCTAGGATCCTGGCTTGTGAACATAATATAAATGACTTACGTTATGCTGATGACACTGTATTGATACAAAACAAGTCAGAAGGATACACAGGAAATGATACACATAGTGATCGTAGAAAGTGAAAAAATTAGGCCACAGTTTGGATAATAGACGGACTAAAGTCATAGTGATATCAAAGAAACAAATTGTGTCTAAATTAGCTGTATACCACAAATTGATATCTTATGTGATGTTGATCTAAGTCAGTGGTTCTCAATCGGTGGAGAATCCCCCCCCCCACTCCAGGGGGAAATTTAAGGGTTGGGGGGGGGGGGGGGATTACGATTATTTCAAGATAGCGTTAATACCGGAACCGATTACTTGATATTGTTTTTTTTTCCTTCATACTTTACGGTTCTGTACTTCTCGGCCTTCTGAAATTCATTTTATAACGTAAGTAGACCCGCAAATCACGTTTTATGTAGATGTGTAGACTTGTTATATTATGTGTTATTAAATGTAGCTTCAATTTTTATGTATACTGTGTGTGTGTGTTTGGGGGGGGGGGTGATTTATAGGGAAGAAATACGAAGGCGGGGGGGGGGGGCGACGTTCTGAAAATATGGTAAAGGGGTGCACGGGCCAAAAAAGGTGTAGAACCAATGATCTGAGTGACTAGTCATATAATATGGCTACATATGGTTTTCTTCGAAGCGCGTACCACATATAGATGCTTGTGATATGTTAACGGTCTGTTCTCTCCCTACCCCCTTTCTCTCTTCCCGTCTCTTCTCTTCCTGCCTCTCCCCTCCCCTAACATTTCTCTCCCATCTTCTCTTCTCTTCTCTTCTCTTCTCTTCTCTTCTCTTCTCTTCTCCCCCTCTCTCATCCCCTCTCTCAATCACATTATATATGCCATTCTCTCCTTTATGACGTCTTCTTTGTGCATGGTCTCTTCTCTTCTCTTCTCTTCTCTTCTCTTCTCTTCTCTTCTCTTCTCTTCCCTTCTCCCTCCCTCTCTCACCCCCTCTCTCAATCACATTATATATGCCATTCTCTCCTTTATGACGTCTTCCTTGTGCATGGTTTTAAAATCAGTCTTTATGAGAATTTAGCTTCAATCATGATTATAAATGACGATTTATTTCACAATACCTTTGGGGCGAATCAATATCATAAATCGATATGATAAGGTCACAATATAATAATGCCGATATTACAATGCAGACCCATTATTTAGACCAAGTCTACCAACTATGAAAGGTCGTAACGAAAGGTTAGCACTATATTTGCCATTCAAATTTCTCGGCTCGTTGGTTTTATGGCCGTGAACACTTTTTTCTAAGATATCCTCAAACAACGATTCATGTTTTATCAGTTTCGGCCAATCATTTGTTAACGTTATATCAAGTTTAACCAAACTACTATTCGCTGTTTGTCAAGTTCGACAAAACAACATTCAATGTTTTATCAATTTCTACTAATCAATTGTCAGTGTTATCAAGTTCGACCAAACAATTGTTAACGGTTCATTAAGTTCGACCAAACACCCGATAATGTTGTCTCAACTTTAACCGAGTCGCTAACACTGCTGTCTCACAGTCAACCAATTGCTAATAATGTATCAGATTCAAGTAACTAACTGTCAATGTTGTTTTAGATTCAATAAACAATTTACAGTGTTGCCTCAGAAAGACTTAAATCATTGCCAGTCTTGTCTCAGAAAGAGCTAAATCATTGCCAGTCTTGTCTCAGAAAGAGCTGAACAATTGCCAGTGTTGTCTCAGAAAGAGCTGAACAATTGCCAGTGTTGTCTCAGAAAGAGCTGAACAATTGCCAGTGTTGTCTCAGAAAGAGCTAAATCATTACCAGTGTTGTCTCAGAAAGAGCTAAATCATTACCAGTCTTGTCTCAGAAAGAGCTAAATCATTACCAGTGTTATCTCAGAAAGAGCTAAATCATTACCAGTCTTGTCTCAGAAAGAGCTAAATCATTACGTGTTATCTCAGAAAGAGCTGAACAATTGCCAGTCTTGTCTCAGAAAGAGCTAAATCATTGCCAGTCTTGTCTCAGAAAGAGCTGAACAATTGCCAGTGTTGTCTCAGAAAGAGCTGAACAATTGCCAGTGTTGTCTCAGAAAGAGCTGAACAATTGCCAGTGTTGTCTCAGAAAGAGCTAAATCATTACCAGTGTTGTCTCAGAAAGAGCTGAACAATTGCCAGTGTTGTCTCAGAAAGAGCTAAATCATTACCAGTGTTGTCTCAGAAAGAGCTAAATCATTACCAGTCTTGTCTCAGAAAGAGCTAAATCATTACCAGTGTTATCTCAGAAAGAGCTGAACAATTGCCAGTCTTGTCTCAGAAAGAGCTAAATCATTACCAGTGTTGTCTCAGAAAGAGCTAAGCAATTGACAGTGTTGTCTCAGAAAGAGCTAAGCAATTGCCAGTGTTGTCTCAGAAAGAGCTAAGCCGTTGCCAGTCTTGTCTCACACTAAGGCACACAATTGCCAGTGTTGTCTCAGACTAAGACACATAATTGCCAGTGTTGTCTCAGAAAGAGCTAAACGATTGCCAGTGTTGTCTCGGAAAGAGCTAAACGATTGCCATTGTTGTCTCAGAAATAGCTAAATCATTGTCGGTGTTGTCTCAGACTAAGACACAGAAAGAGCTAAAAACAATTGCCAATGTTGTCTCAGAAAGAGCTAAATCCTTGCCTGTGTTGTCTCAGACTAAGACAAACAATTGTCAATGTTGTCTAATACTAAGACACACAAGTGACAGTGTTGTCTCAAACTAAGACACACAATTGCCAGAGTTGTCTCATACTAAGCCACACAATTGTCAGTGTTGTCTCATACTAAGACACACAATTGCTAGTGTTGTCTCATACTAAGCCACACAATTGTCAGTGTTGTCTCATACTAAGACACACAATTGCTAGTGTTGTCTCATACTAAGACACACAAGTGACAGTGTTGTCTCAAACTAAGACACACAATTGCCAGAGTTGTCTCATACTAAGCCACACAATTGTCAGTGTTGTCTCATACTAAGACACACAATTGTCAGTGTTGTCTCATACTAAGACACACAATTGCTAGTGTTGTCTCATACTAAGCCACACAATTGTCAGTGTTGTCTCATACTAAGACACACAATTGCTAGTGTTGTCTCATACTAAGCCACACAATTGTCAGTATTGTCTCAGAAAGAGCAAAACAATTGCCAATGTTGTCTCATACTAAGCCACACAATTGTCAGTGTTGTCTCATACTAAGACACACAATTGCTAGTGTTGTCTCATACTAAGCCACACAATTGTCAGTATTGTCTCAGAAAGAGCAAAACAATTGCCAATGTTGTCTCATACTAAGCCACACAATTGTCAGTGTTGTCTCATACTAAGCCACACAATTGTCAGTATTGTCTCAGAAAGAGCAAAACAATTGTCAGTGTTGTCTCATACTAAGCCACACATTTGCCAGTGTTGTCTCGGACTCGGCTACAGAATTGCTAATATTGCGTAAAATTCAATCACTTGTCAATTCTGTTTCAGATTCAAGCAAACATTATGCATTTTGACTTGCATTTATTCAAGCGAGTGTTATTTTTGTCTCAGATTCTTCCAAACAACGTTCAGACTTTTCTCTGGGTAGCCCAAATAACTGACAATGTTGTCGCAGGATCGTCCTAACAACTGTCACCTATATCTCAGATTGAATGAGTCAACTGTTACGTTTCTTAAAATATTAGATTGAATTAAACAATTGCCGTCTTTCATATAATATCAGATAGAATCCACCAGTTGTCCTCTCTCTTATAATAGCAGACGGAATCAAACCAGAATCCTATATCTCATGATAGGAATCGACCAATTATTTTCTTTCTTATAATAGCAGATACGTTAAAAATTAGTAGCTGTATGTTCTTTCATAGGACTTCGCAGTCTACTTCAGTATTTTTAGAATGTTTGTAATTTACAAGAAACGCTTAGTTTGCCATTGCTTTCTAAACAGCCGACTCTCATACCATTGTAAAAATCAACACAAGGCGGTTTGCTTTCAAATCACCTGCAGGTGGTTACGAACTCGATATACGGGATTGCGAATTCTTTCGCCAAAGACGCTGGCAATAGCAGATAGAATCAACCAATTACTGTTTTTCTTATACAAGCAGAAAGAATCAACCAACTGCAGTTTCTCTTCTAATTGCTCAAGTAATGTTCTAGTGCAGAACGCCGTGCTCATCAGGGAGCGCCGAAAAAATTTCTGTCTCCTGCCATTTCCCCGTCTCATGCACCCTTGTGCTCAAGGTGTCTGCATTGTCCTGTGTCTATCTTCGTGCTGACAGACCCACGCTCTTTTTCCAGGCACCACGCCTTGCAGTATTGTTGTCTCCAAACCACTGTGAAGTTTAAGATAGCCAACATATTTTAGTTTCCGAGGTATGATATTGCTTATTAGCTTGTTTTCTTCGACGTAACATTTCAATATTTTTCTTCTTCTCTGTCCACGATAGTTTATGACTTTGTCTGTAACATTTAAGCTCAAAGGGTCAAATTTTCATTGCAAGTGATCGCGAAATGGTCCATGGCTGACATCAGTATGTTGCCCCAGGAAAGATGTGTGTTCTCATCAATTTTACTGTAATTTGCTTGCTGTTGCTGTGCCATACGCTCCATCCATCCATCATGTGCCATGCCGTCATGTTTCATCACCTCGCTCGATCACCAGAGTCGTGTATCAGCTCAGTGTTCCTGTCTCGACTATGCCATGTGGCCACGCCATCCAGGTATTTACTTCTGTCTCTTCATCTTGTTCTGTTCCCCTATAGCTCACACGTTGTCACCACGTTCTTCAATCTATTTCTTCTCATAACATGCCCCCAAAAAATGTTACTGCCTTCGTTTGGCAGAGTCTGGCTTTCCCTAAGACCACATTCCACATCCGTGAGGATTTTTTCTGCACGAGTCGCAACGTTATCTATGCGACTGTCTGGACACGTTGTGACATAAGATATATGGGAGAAACAAGTCTACGTCTGGCTGACAGATTTAGGCAACATCTGATGTGGTGCCAAGAAACAGGTGTCCGTGCACTTCAACAGTTGTGACCACTGTGGAGTGGCCGAAATACAGGTCTCGCCGATAAAATCGTAAGCATCTCACGAACATGATCGTAAGACACAGGAAAACCGTCTCCTCATCTTCCAGTTGAGTTCACTCTCCCCTCACGGCCTCAATGTCCAACATAGTTTCATTTAACTTCCGACCACACCCCCTCCCCCCCCCCCCCCATCCCCGCAGTTGTATAATGCACAAGAAAACGGTAGCAGCATATTCATTACAGGACGTCGCAATAAACCCTGAATTACATTTGCTGTTTGTGATTTTTTGGCAAGTTTTCGTCTCAGTGGCTTGACGGTGCTTTCTGATTGACCGCCACTCATGCCATTCTATGATAACCAACGCAGGGCAGACTGCATTCAAGGCAGCTGTGTTTGGAACGTGATATGCGGAATGGCGAGACACCTTAACCACAGAGCCGGCTATAGTCCACTGCCAATCTCCATTTCGCCGTTCGCTCACATGGGCGTCTCCCCATCACTCCCATCGGGTGGCTAAGACAATCGCTGAGCTTCTGACGTTATTGACCTTTGATCCATCGGCCCGCTTGAATCACACACCCGGTTCATTTCGTCCACATCAAACACGTTAAGCGCTTGAGACGTATTCAGGCACACAAGGATTCAGTAAATAGCCTTTGTGTTTTCATGTAGTGTTTTTAGTGTAGCTGTGTGTCTGTTTTAGTTTGTTTGTTCTGTGCTGATGAAAGCTTTGGCCGCAACGTCCACTTTGTTTCGTGTAATCGTGTTCTAGTGAAGCTCACAATCTACTTCTCGTTTTTTAGTGATTCACTCATTGCCCTTTTAAGTTTTACTGCAGTTCCCCTTATTCTTGTTAACCTTCATCCCAGGACATACGGGAGTTACGGGCAATGAACGAATTGATAAACTTGCTGGGTCTGCATCTCCTGCAGCCTGTGGATCATGCCTATATGTTAAGCCCATAGAGAGATGTAGAGAGCGGAGGATATTGACGCAGTGAAGCCATACTGTTGTATAGAATGAGAGACTCCACAGAAGTCGGATATGTCGGCCTAAAGGCGCAAATATCGCAGCTCCGCTGTAACCAGTCACAACGCAATCAAGTCCGAAAAAAAGACTCCGGATGAACGAAAAAGAAGAAGAAGAAGAAGAAGAAGAAGAAGAAGAAGAAGAAGAAGAAGAAGAAGAAGAACGAGAGACTTGTAAGTAATAATTGGCACATCCAGAAAACCAACGCAAGACGGTATAATGTCAAGTCACCCGCAACTGTGTTTAGAACGCGGTATGCGGGATTTTCGAATTGCGCCCGCAATCTCTTGGCCACAGAGCCGGCCTGAAGCCCTTAGAGCATAGTTAAATTAGAGGCAAAGGCGCCTTTTATACGACTTAGCATTGGGTATATGGAGCTTGACACATATTTGTATAGACCAAACGGCACTCGGTGGCTGATGTGGTCGCTATCATGCTGGTTGCCTTTACTTCCCAAAACATTTCCGGATACCAATGTTAGACTGGGTAACCTGGGAGCACAGGTCAATTTGTTAAAAATCGATCCCGATCTGATGGGGATCGAACCCAAGAACACCAGTACGGTACGGTACGGAGCGTGTTGCAGCTGCGCTGCTGTGGTTCCCTGATATATGGTGCTAGACGCATATATTTAAACCAGTCGACGGTAGATGGGTGATGGGGTCAATGTAAAGCCGGCAGTCATTGCTTCAAAGGATAACCTGCCTGGTGTCCACCAATTTTACGATGGCTTGACCTGTGAGTCGAGGTCAACAGGCAAAAGTCGTACCTCGGAAGCCATTGGGATACATGGGTACCGTGCCAGCAGACACGCGTGAAAGCCACTCTGTTACAACATCTGGCTACAGCCAACTCGACACCCCTCCAATAGGCTCCCTGACTTGACATGTTTCACACCCACCCTAGGTCACGACTAAGGAACGTGTACATCTATTCGTGCAAAGCCAGTTTTTAAAGAAATCTCATAACGTTCTCTTAACCAAACACAATTCCAGTAGCAAACACAGGAATGCACTGGGCAACCAAACATCACTGTCAGACCAATTCTGTATCCGGGAAGGGAACCCGGCGAACAAATGCCCGAAGAAGTCTTGATTTGTCGGGAGAAAGCTGCAAATATCGCAGCTCTGCTGTAAACAGGCACAGCGCAATTACGTCTAAAACAAAATTCCGGACGGACGCAGAGTAAGTAAAAGGACCAACTCTGTCAAAACAATTGAATGAAAAGAAAAAGAACAAAGGTTATATATCCTTATTACATTTATGGTGTTGCAGGAGAAAAAAAAAATAGTACGTATTTAATTTTCTTCTTGTTGACATCTTAAGCATAAAAATAATCCTGTTTTTGTATACACCCAAATTCGGAAATGGTAATTACTATCACAGAAAACAGATGGGAATTTTGGGAAACTGAAAACGCGCAAATGAATGGACGTCTCAAGTTATTCCGGGATTATGTGACGGAAGCTGAAAGAAGTCCCTGGTGACTGGAAACAGACTCCTACGCAGGGCTATTTTTGTTCTCTCATTGTAGATGAATAGGGGGAATAACCCTTCCGCCTGTCTGTTTTGTTTCTGGTTAATTCCGAGCGGGCAAGCGCGTTCACGGGTGGCTGTGTTTCCGTTATAATTAGATTGTTACTTGTTAGTTCTTTTGCGTATTTGAGTTTAAAGGGGGGTTTAAAGGCGAGCGGGTCGTCACCGTTGCACTGGGTTGTTATCTCATATGACTCAGCCTCTTTCCGCCCAATGCACGAAATCTGTAGCGCCAGCGACGAACCCCCCAGAGTCTTCAAGAAAATTACACTCGTAAACTGTTTGTACCTACGCAACTCGTTCATTTGTGTTGTATTGCATATTATCAACCTGTAGGCTTAGGACAGACAATGTGTGTAGAGGCTTGGTTTGAGTGGCTCACTACTATCTTTAGTACAGTGTGATTAAACTGCAGAACATGCTCTCCAGCATTATCCCCAAATACGGCCTGCTATAAATGGAATGCTGGTCTAGTGAGACAGCCCTGCATTCAAAACTGTATGGAACAAAGGAAGAGCTCGAAAGAACTGTTGACGACACCCCGAAAACACGAATGTCGCTGTCAATGTGAAAGAATGAACGGAAGAAGAAGAGGAAGAAGAAGAAGAAGAAGAAGAAGAAGAAGAAGAAGAAGAAGAAGAAGAAGAAGAAGAAGAAGAAGAAGAAGAAGAAGAAGAAGAAGAAGAAGAAGGGGAAGAAGAAGAAGGAGGAGGAGGAGGAGGAGGAGGAGGAGGAGGAGGAGGAGGAGAATAAGAAACAAATATAGAAGGGAGGTTCTGATCTTTCTGGTGCTAAAAAAAAAGGTAGACGGGTGCGTGCATAAATAAAGGACAAGCAAAAAAGAGAGAGGTAATTACAGAAACCGAGAAGCTGGATATAAATCCTCTCAGACTGTAGAAGGAATGTCAGCAATACTGAGATACAGCAGAGACATTGGTGATAAATATTAGAAGCGTCTGGCGGAGGTGGTGAAGCTGGTTGAGGAGGTTCAAAGGCCGGACGACCTGAAGGTTAGGTCGAGTGGGTGAGTAGATGGTGTACAGAAAAAGACAGAAGCTGGAAGGTTAGGAGTGAGGGTGCTGTAGTAGCTAGAAGATGGGGGAGGATGTTAAGCAGGAGAAAGGACAGGAAGTAGAAGAAGTGGAGTAAGAAGGAAGGGAGGTAGAAGAAGCGGAGAGGATGGAAGGGAGGTAGAATAAGCGGAGAGGATGGAAGGGAGGTAGAATAAGCGGAGAGGATGGAAGGGAGGTAGAAGAAGCGGAGAGGATGGAAGGGAGGTAGAAGAAGCGGAGAGGATGGAAGGGAGGTAGAAGAAGCGGAGAGGATGGAAGGGAGGTAGAAGAAGCGGAGGAGAAGGGAGGGATAGAAGAAAGAAAAAGAGAAATGTGCGGACAGTGAGATATGGAGGAGGAGTGAGTTTATTGAAAACATCAGATTAATAAAGAGTTCACAGAGAGACACTCGGAGGCTGGAGTCACGGATAATTATCAGAGACAATTTGAAATATGATATAGTAGCACTGGGGATGAAGGAAGGCACTTTCCTATCGGCGCTTTGATTTCAAGTTTAAATCCTGCTTCAAGAAGGGATTTAAATTTAAAAAAAAATAGAACACTACTTAGCGTCAGAAATCATCATCATTAAGTGCCTTGCCAGCTGGCGTGGGAGATCATACTTCTCCACAAACTGTGATCTCCGATGGCTTAGATCAATTCATGCGTTGACTGCCTCCCGTGCCATGACATAAGACTGTCAAGAATTTGTCTTCCTCTATCTCTCTTTCCACAAATATTTCTGGCTGTCACACTATGTTCCAGTTTTTGTCTTCTCATCATGAGGCCAAAAACAATATGACTGCCTCTTCATAATGTTTGTGATAAGTTGTTTTTGCGACTTAGCCTCCCTCATAATGCCAAGATTGCTAATTTTGGCTGTCTAATGAATTTTCAGCATTCTTCTATAAAACCACATCTCCAAGCCTTGTGTGGATATTTTCGTCTGATTAGTCTTATTAATATACTATTTAGAATGTAGGGAATTAACGGCAATTCACTTGATTCTGAAAACATCATCTAACGCGTAACAATCAGTCTAAAAGAATCGGCTAAGCAGCATACCCGCAATGTGAAACTTAGAATGGAACAGGGATCTCATCGTTACTATCACCAGCATCAATCACATCATCAGTACTCTATATCATCATATTAATCACTGTGAATGCCGTCAGTAAGAGCACCGGATTTGCATGAATAGGTTCATATATATGTGTTTCTCCCACGAATAGAGCTATTTTCAACGAGAACTATGTCAGTAAGGTAAAGTAGGTAAACATAGCACGTCTTAAGGTCCACGGAATATATGGTGCTAAACATAAACTTTTATAGACTAATCAGCACTTATCATAAATCATTTTTACCATCATCATCATCAAGTGCCATGCCTTCTGGCATAGGCGTTCATGACTTTCCACAGATCTCGGTCTTTGGTTTTCTGGATCCGTCCACTGAATCTGAAATGTCTTTTTATCATGCAGTCTTGGGAAGATAGTGTGGTGTTTTCCCCTTGACTTCCATATCCACATGGGAGTTTGTTGCCTCAGCCTTTGACAGCCATTCCCGTCTTTCAGGACAAGTGAGTGCCCTGTTCTGCTCAGCTGCAGAGTTGTCCAATTATAGCGTATATTATTATACATACATTATGCAGTCGGTCTTTACTTCCCAAGATAGTTCATGGTACCCACTTTAGGTTGGGTAGATCTGCAAGTCGGGGTCAGTTTCAAAACTCCGAATTGGCACTTTGTTATTGTGTATATGTGTTTGGCGAGAAGAATTTCACATAACATTCATTGAATGCTGTAATGTGGAAGAGTTGTCGTCGACCGCTACATGCTGAGGGAGATACTGAAGAGGAAATTCGAGAATTTTCGGACTGAATAGTTTGACGTGTAGTGAGGATAATATAGCTAACCAACCAACTAACCAGTAGCCAGCCAGCCTGTTAACAGACCGACCGGCCGACTGACTGATTGACTGACCAACCAACCACCTAACTAACGAATGACAGTGATGATTCTTTCTTCAGCTTTCTCTTGACGAGTCTGCCCGTAGATTGTCTCTATGCTGTATCGTCTGCATAATCTGTTTTCTTTGCAAACACCTAACTGCCAGTTTTATTTTCTTCTGTCTGTCCCCTAGTTTACTCTCCTCTCATTTGATCTTTATCCCTGACGCTCATATTTCCGGACAGTCTAGCCTGCAAGGCTGGAGAATGCCCTGATCTGTGTCTTTATTTTGTCTTATCGTGCACAATTTTTGTTACATGTATTGTCACGCCAGTCTTGCTTTCAAGACAGTGTAAATAGTGAATTCATAAATGTAAACATGATCTCGATCACCTGTTGTTATCGTTTTCAGTGTTTCTATTTGTGCAGTTGTCACCCAACACATCGATTTGTTTCTTTAAAATAAGAATTACTTCCACAAATCTTATTGTGCACGTTTAATATGGATGTTGGCAGGCATCTGTAATGAAGTGGCAGCAAAAGCAATTCGTAATTCCGCACAAAGCGCTATAAATCAGCCATAGACGGTTTGAAAGCAAACCGCCATGTGTTGATTTTTAATAATGTTACATTATGAGCGTCGGTCGTTCAGAAAGCAATGACAAACTTCTGGACGTAAATTTGTGTAGTAAGTCATAAACAGACAAAAAATGCAGGGATTGATTGCGACGTCATGTAAAAGACATGCAAGTAACTTTAATTTGAATGTTGAAACAAAGGGCAGAATGCAAGCTGCTTGTTCCTTTCTTAACCCTTATAAAATTAAGCTTGTTGGTTCGTTCACAAGTATTTTTGTCTCCGGACATATTTGGCATTGTTAAGATATATCTAAAGCCATAGCATTATAGTTATGCACGATTGTCATGCATTCGTCCTTCACCTTCCCTTTATATATATCCTTACTACATTTATGGTATTTATTTTTTCACATTGATTGTCTTGTATCTATATTTCTTTTGTTCTTGATAAAGTTAGTGATTAATGAAACGTCGGAGAGCTGTGTTGTGCTTTATTGACATGTGTCTTCTATTATTACATTATTATGTTCTCCTATTCCTCTCACCGTAAATTATTATTATGTTTACTGCCTGGCATATTTTGCTGCATCTCATCAGGTGTATTCTGCAGAGTTATATATAATATAAAGTGGATACACGAATAATACTTAAGCTGAAACAATTCGAACGATACCTGTGACTATGTGTTTTTATTGTTTCAGCTTAAGTACTATTAATTTATTCATTTAATATGAGATATATAATTCTGCAGTATGCACCTGACGAGATGCAGCTATGTATCCCAGGCAATAAATCGTGTAACAGATATAGTTCGTTGCAAATTTTATATTATGTTTACGTTGACTTAGGCTCTATTCAGGAATGCATATGTGTTTGTTTTTATTGTGCGTTTTATTGTCCTCAAGGTTAAAAAACACATTATTGTTTCATTACATACTGACATTGGTAACACGGCTTTAGAATGCAAAATGCCAAATTTCATTAACAGTCGACTTTTTTTTTTTCACGCGTTTAATTTCCATTTGAACTGTTTTATATTTTCCTGAAGAGAGAGAGTGAGATCAAACTGTCAAGGGGTGCAGGGGTGTTTGGGACGAGAGTTCATTATAAAAATACTCCGGATTGTTAAGAGTAACTTGGTCTATTCGGAAACTAGATTTAGCTGATCGGTAGCTAGATTTAGCTTTTCGTTAGCTAGTTCTAGCTGTTCGGTAGCTAGATTTAGCTGTTTGGTAGCTAGATTTTATTCTGCGCACGATTAAAAAAAAAAAAAAAAGAAGTTAATAATGGATTTCTTAATGATTGTTTTCTAACAATTACATTAGCAGTCGACGTCGCCGTAAGAATTTAAAAGCTCACTCTTAAACTTCCGGAGCGCTGATGGCGATGTGGGGCGTTCGATCTCTACAACGACATGTAAGTTACACTTAAAAGTTGACTTCTCGTTCAGAAAACAGTGGCAAACTACTGAACATAAAATTGTCAGGAACATTAACTTGGATTTGATAGCAACGTCCTGCAAAGGAAATGGGATATTGTAACAATTCCGTTAACATTTATTGTTATTTCAGTCAATGAAATGATAAATTATTCGTAAAGAGATCACTTATTGAGGAGGAAAACGCTTGACTTTCTCCACGCGGCTTCGAAAATGTGCTCCTCTGTTTCTTACATCCCTTCCTGTACCTTCCAAATCACCCTCTCTCTATTATAAACTGTGTAGGTCCCCATGTCCGAATTAATAAGAGCGCTCGCTGTTAAACTTCCGGCGTGCTGATGCCGAGGATTCAGCCGCTACACCGGTCAGCTGGACTACAATATTGACTCCTCGTCCTTAAATTCGTGACGTAATTTACAAGTACCTCAGAAGTCGGAGTGGGTTCGCCTGATGGCGAGGAACACTGGTAATAAGGAAAGGTAATCCACATGCACAGATCAGACTCGTGCACTCCCTAGTAGTGACACCTACTAGAAGTAGTAGCATGAGTGTGGGCCGCGTTTGATTTCAATTGAAGTGAAGCACATGTAGTTAGGTTCCGATATTGCAAATAGTATCCAAATATGTCATATGCTATGTGTGTTACAAGATAGGTGTATCAATTCACCTCTTTAAGAATGTTACCATATACTTGCATGCTACATTGTGATATTTTATTTTTCGTGGAGATGATCATTATTTATATTCCTGAAAATTTAAATTTAACCCTAGTTGCTCACTGTAATAATTGGCACTTGATGGGTGACAATCATCAATCCGACACGTTTACTTCCAAGAAAAGTTTCTAGCACCCATATTTGGTTCGGTCAAGTAAAGGAAAGCCCCCCCCCCCCCCCCCCCCTCGGTCGATGGGGATTTGAACAAATGACCCCCAGGTAAGCAGGCAAGCTTGCTAGTCGCTGCAATACCGCGACTTCCTTTTCAGTTTAAAAAAAAAAGTTAGTTGCATATCCTTTACAGGACGTCGCAGTCAACACCAGAATATTTTGCTGTTGTGATCTCTTGGTATGTTTACACTCAGTAGTTTGCCTTTGCTTTCTGAACGACTAGCAACTATACCATTTTGTAAAACAGCAACAAAAGGTTGTCTGCTGCCAAATCACCCACAGTTGTGTTTCGAACTCGGGATTGCGGTATTACGAACTGCGTCCGTAATGCCTTTGCCATGGAGCCAGCCCCTTCTCAGTAGTTTAATATAATGATCTGCGTATCCTTTACAGAATGTTGCAATCAGCCCACGCATTTATTGTTTCTTATTTCCAGGCAATGTTATTTCAGCAGTTTGCCATTGATGTCTGAACGGCCGTTACTCCATACCGTTGAAATAAACGCAAAGCAGCCTGCTTCCAAATAGCCTGCAACTGACTTACGAACTTAAGAATTGCAATGAAACCACAACGGGAATGCTACAATACAAATAATGCGACAAACCAAAGAATAGCAAAAGCAAAGAAAATAGCTTATTAGTAATAATTCCTGAAATCACACCACATCGATGTCACAAACCTAACCACATTAACATCGATAACGGAACATTGATAATCTGCGCCCTTTGCCATGGAAATGGAAATGTAACTGACCGTTAGTACTTCCGACGTATTCGCCAGAAATAACACAGAACTGTGACTTCTCGTTTCACGACAACAAGGTTTCAACTTCCGCTTTCTGATGGCGACATTTCCGGTGAACACCAATCATGTCTGCTTGCCTGTAAGCTAATACTTGCTTGCTTGATTACGGCCAGACGACTCAGAATATTCGCGAAGACATTCACTCGTAGCTCAAACACCATTCCATCTGAGTCCTGTCTCGCTGTCTACTATGTAATCTCCCATTTGCTATTGTGTAATCTTCCGTTTTCTAGCAGATAATCTTCCCTTTTCTACCAGTTAATAAGAGCTTTATATGGATAGTGAGACAGACTATACTGTATTTAATTAACTGCTATTGTGCAGCTGTTAAAATATGGGCGGGGGCGGGGGCTGAGTGGTCTCGAGATAGGGTGTCCGCCTCAAGTGCTGGAAGTCCCGGGTTCTAGCCCCCGCGAGAGCCGGTAATTTTTCACGTGGACCTCTAGTAACAAAATTTCCCTAGTCTCTGAGTAGTGAGATCGGACGCCCGTGTGTATTGTTGGGCACGTAACAAACAAATCCCTTGGCAGTTGTAAATCTAAAAAGAGTAGCCTAACGGCGCTGCCAGGGCAAAATTTCGAGTTAAAAATCTACCCACAGTATTTAAGAATCCTCACCGGTTCTTCGGAGTTCGTGCCCTGAGCTGAGATTCTCCGGACCCAGGCTTGAGTTAGGAGTAGAACGGAGCACTTATGGGTTACACCCGTGTGCCGTGATGTTGATCCGTCGACTAAACTACATTAAATTGTAAAGTTAAAGTAACTAAAACGACTACTTTTCTAGCCTTGGTATGTACTAGGTGTATAGAGCTACGGTACTTCTTAAAGATCAATCGGCACTCAATTGGTGAAGCAGTGCCAGCTTAATTTACTTCCCAGATCATTGAATAAGCACATGGTCTGTATCGAAGGGCTTACAAACACAATTGTAATCCTACATACTGTGTTCAAAATATAGCTGCGTGCGATTTGGCAGCAGACAGAATCGCGTTGATTTTCATACAATGTTATGAGGGTCTGTAAGGTGTGGAATGCGCCTGGCCCTGCAGCCAGCAGGGTTAGGATCGGCTAGCCTCTCCCAGGAGGGGTGAAGAGCGAAAATTAGTAGCCTGCCGATGACCCGCAGACTACACAAGTCAACCCCCACCTCCACGTGGTGCAGACCGGGCAACCATGACCGCGAGGTCATGGGCTAACGGGGCTATGGCTCGCCATAGGGGATGGACTCCCTGTGGTCAGATTAGTGTCCTAAACCTGCGACTGGCCTAGCAAGCCGGCAGGGGATCTTCATACTGCTCGTAGAAAAACTAAGAAGTATAAACGGACTGACCCAAACGGCTATCGACCCGGCAATGTTAACGGACTACGAGATAGATCAGCGATTCAAAAAATAGGCACAATGAACGTCTGTGGTTTTAATAGTAAAGAAGAAGAGCTTATAGAAACAATGGAGAAGAGGAATATTGGTCTGATGGGAATAGCGGACACCAGAACAAAAGGGAAAGGATGCAAGGAGCTCCACCGCAGTTACACGTTTGTTTACTCTGGAGTAGAACAGCAAGAAAGGGCAAGACACGGTGTGGGAATAGTCATCGAACCACAGCTAGCAAGAGCAATACTAGAAATAAAATATATATCAGAAAGAATCATAACAGTGAGAATAAAAGAACAAACAATCACAACATATGTACAGATATACGCACCATGTAATGCAAACAATAATGAGCAAGAATGTGAGGACTTCTACGAAGACATACATGATGTGCTAAATAAAATAGATAAGCAGGACAACATCATAGTTATGGGAGACTTCAATGCAAGACTAGGACATAACAGAGGGGGCATAGAAAAACACCTGGGAGCATTTGGAGATCAGCAAAATGAAAGGAATGATAACGGAAGTAGACTGATAGAGCTTTGCAGCCAACACGATCTCTATATAACAAACACATTCTATAAACATAAAGATTCGCAAGTATACACCTGGTATAAATGGAACAATCTAGATACTAAAAGCCAAATTGATTTTATATTAACAAGAAATAACAGAAAGAGAAATATATTAGATGCAAGAGCAGTGCCCAATTTCAGTATAAACACAGATCATAAAGCAGTCGTTGCCACAATAAGAACCATTAGAAGAAGAAAACAAAAAGCAGGAAAATACATGCCATGCGAATCAGTAAACTTAAAAAACCTTAAAGACGAGGCAGTAAGGGAAAATTATGAGAAAGAACTAACTGAACTCTTTGTAAAATTACCTACGGAAAGAAAAACAGTGGAAGAAGAATGGGAGACGTTCAAATCAAGCGTTTTAAATACTGCAAAAATAACATGCGGAACCACGAAAAAATGCAAAACACGGATAAAGAAAATAACAAGTTGGTGGAACGCAGAAGTAAAGAAAGCGGTAAAAGAAAAAAAGGAAAAATATAAAAAGTGGTTGAAGAGCAAACAGGAATGTGATCTCATAGAATACAGAATATCGAGAAGACATGTGAGTAGAATAGTAAAGAGGGAAAAACAGAAAGAATGGGAAGAGTATGGAGAAACCCTAAATAAAAACTACAAGGAGGCAACCAGAAACTTCTACAAAAAGATAAGTGCAATGCGAACCAGAGGAGTACCCTTTGACCCAACTGAAATAATTAACAGCGAAAATGGAGAACCAATAAGTGAACAAAAACACATCCTAATAAGATGGAAGCAGTATTTCGAACAACTTCTCAACATCCCATCAGATGTCACAGGAATTCAAGAGACCTACACAGATGTCACCGAGGAACTAGAACCAGACATACTAAAAGAAGAAATTATAGAAGCCATCAGATTAGCCCCATTGAACAAATCACCAGGACAGGATGAAATACCAAATGAACTAATTAAAGCAGCAAGGGAAGTAGGAACAGCTTGGCTACATAGACTATTCAACCATGTTTGGGTAGAACAACAGACACCACGAGACTGGGGAAACGCCATAATTATCCCAATTTGGAAAAACAAAGGCAGCAAAAGAGATTGCACACAATACAGAGGCATTTCACTGTTGAGTCATACTGGGAAAATATTTTGCAAAATTCTTGAAAAAAGATTACGAACTACTTTAGAACCCCAGCTAAGCGAAACGCAGCTTGGATTTAGGAAAAACAAAGGATGCACAGACGCCATTTTTGCTCTTAGACAACTTATAGAAAAATCAATTGAATTCAATGAAACACTCTACTTAGCCTTTGTCGACCAAGAAAAGGCATTTGATAGGGTAGATAGAAACAAGCTGTGGGAAATCCTTAAACAATATGGAGTGAGTACACATCTAACAAACCTATGTAGAAGTTTATACGACAACAGTGAATGCATAGTGAGAGCAACTGGAGGACACTCAGAACCCTTCACCATAAGATCTGGAGTACGACAAGGTTGTGTCCTGTCCCCTCTCTTGTTCATAACATATATAGACAACATATGTAAAGAAACCAGCCAAGCAGAGACAGCAAGAATACCGTATGACGAGAACACAGAAGAAGAACCATCTGCAAATCTAACCATTAGAGAACTCCTGTTTGCGGACGACCAAGCACTAATAGCAAAATCAGAAGCTGAATTACAAGACCACATGAATAGTCTAAACGAAATGTGTAGGGAACATAACATGAAAATTAGCACAAGCAAAACAGAGGTAATGACTATAACTAAAGAAGAACAAACAGCAACAATTCACCTAAACGAACATCCCTTGAAACAAGTAAAGAGCTTCAAGTACCTAGGAAGTATAATATCATCAAATGGCAGATCAGAAGACGAGATCGAAAATAGGTGCAATAAGGCAAATCAACTCATTGGACAAATGGCACCAATACTAAAGAACAAACATGTATCAATAACTACTAAGAAAGCACTTTACAACACAATCTTCCTACCAACTCTGTGCTACCAATGCCAAACCTGGACAATGACAGAAAAAGAGAAAAGAAAAATCACAACAACAGAAATGAGGTTCCTGAGAAGAATACTCAACGTATCAAGAAGAGATAAGATCAGAAATGAAGAAATCAGGACTAAAGTGGGGGTTAAAGCTGCTCTAGATTTTATTAGAAAGCAGCAAGTCAAATGGTTTGGCCATGCAAGTAGGCTACCAGTCAACAGCATGCCACAACAGGCAATGACGTACAGACCAGATGGAAACAGAGGAAGAGGCCGACCACGTAAACGCTGGACGGAGGGAATAACAGAATCCATGGGAATGTCGATATACGAAGCCCATAACCGGGCACTCTCACGAAGTTTATACTTCACCTCGACACCGCAAGGTACAAGAGGAACATGATGAGATGAGATGAGGGCCAGTCGTTAAGAAAGCAATGGCAAACTGCCGAACGTAAAAAAATTGCCAAGAAATCACAAACAGGTGAAAATACTCAGATTGACTACGACTTCATGTAAATGATAAGTAACTAACCAAATACGCATGACGTTGCGTATATGGCGTTTTTACGTTTTGCTCACTTGTGTGTGCCCATACATTGTCGTCTGTCTCCTTATCTTACACAACCGCTATTCCATGTGTGTTAATTTATGTGTCCTTCTGTTGTGACAGCTAAACTTACCCGTGAGCGAATGTAAACACGAAAACATCGTTGTGTAAAGCAAAACAAAACAAACTGTGTGGTTACAACCAGGTCTCAGCTTCTAATGTTACATAACAAAAGCTCATAAAAACAACACAAACATGCAGTGAATGAACACGATATACAGCTGGAGCTGGGTGGGAAGATGGGAAGACTGCCAGCGTGTTACCCCACCCACTCCAGTATGGCACACTGAACTGTAATGTTTGCTACTCCTGCCATGACGTCTGCCAACCAACCGGAGAGATAATATTTATATCGATTACCCACATCGATTACATTCCAGAACGTCTGCTGGTCTTGCACAATGTCGCCACTGGCAAGCTGTGTACGCAGGAATACATGCCCGCCGTTTGACACTGTCAACAGGCAGTAGCATGTGTGTTCTCCTTGTGCGATTACTGGTGGGGAAGAGAACCGCGCAGGCTTATAATGATGATGATTATGATAATAAAGATGATGATAAAAATCTATAGTGTAATAGTGGCAGTTGTAGTAATAGTTGTAGAAGAAATAGTAGCTGTAGTAGTAATAGTAGTAGTAGCTGCATCTGTAGCAGCAGTCGTAGTAGTAGTAGTAGTAGTAGTAGTAGTAGTAGTAGTAGTAGTAGTAGTAGTAGTAGTAGTAGTAGCAGCAGCAGCAGTAGTAGTAGTATTAGTAGTAGTAGTAGTAGTAGTAGTAGTAGTAGTAGTAGTAGTAGTAGTAGCAGCAGCAGTAGTAATAGTAGTAGCTGTAGTAGTAGCAATAGCAGTCGTAGTAGTTATAGCAATAGTAGTAGTAGTAGTAGTTGTAGCAGTATAAGCAGTAGTAATACCAGTGGTGGTGGTGGTGGTAGTAGTAGTAGTAGTAGTAGTCGTAGTAGTAGTAGTAGTAGTAGTAGTAGTAGTAGTAGTAGTAGTAGTAGTAGTAGTAGTAGTAGTAGTAGTAGTAGTAGTAGTAGCTGTAGTAGTAGCAATAACAGACCAGTATAAGAGCTGGCGTGAGGAAGGTAGATAGACAGCATACATTAAGAATTTGAAAGAGGAGGGCACGGAAGGATAGGCAGACAAAATGACAGACAGACAGACAGACAAGTAAAAGACCTGATGTGTAGACAGACAGCCAGACAGACAGGTAAACGATTAGCGAGGGAGAATGCGGGTGAAATAATAAGTAGGCAAGAAATATAAATAGACATGACAGAAAATAATAGGGACACAAGAAATATAAATAGACAGGACAGAAAATAATAGGGACACAAGAAATATAAATAGACAGGACAGAAAATAATAAGGACACAAGAAATATAAATAGACAGGACAGAAAATAATAGGGACACAAGAAATATAAATAGACAGGACAGAAAATAATAGGGACACAAGAAATATAAATAGACAGGACAGAAAATAATAGGGACACAAGAAATATAAATAGACAGGACAGAAAATAATAGGGACACAAGAAATATAAATAGACAGGACAGAAAATAATAGGGACACAAGAAATATAAATAGACAGGACAGAAAATAATAGGGACACAAGAAATATAAATAGACAGGACAGAAAATAATAGAGACACAAGAAATATAAATAGACAGGACAGAAAATAATAGGGACACAAGAAATATAAATAGACAGGACAGAAAATAATAGGGACACAAGAAATATAAATAGACAGGACAGAAAATAATAGGGACACAAGAAATATAAATAGACAGGACAGAAAATAATAGGGACACAAGAAATATAAATAGACAGGACAGAAAATAATAGGGACACAAGAAATATAAATAGACAGGACAGAAAATAATAGGGACACAAGAAATATAAATAGTACAGACAAGTAGTAGTAGTAGAGCTATGATAGGAGTACGCAAGCAGCTAGTTAAACGGTTGGCAGGGATGGGGGGATGGCGAAACAAAAAATGGACCGACAGATAGTCCGTAGGATAGGTGGTTAGTCCCACACAGAGAGAGACATAGAGATAGATAGATAGATAGAGAGAGAGAGAGAGAGAGAGAGAGAGAGAGAGAGAGAGAGAGAGAGAGAGAATCCCCCTACTGATGGGGACACATTCTGCTAGTAAAAACTAATAGAACCCGACAATCTTGCTGGTAATCGGAAGAACGGACGTTTACGCCACTGTTAAACGTGATTAGATATCTAATCTCCTTTCATATTCAGGTTTCAAATAACATCTCCTTTAGTAGGGGAGAACACAGTGCACTTGACAATTAATACATAGGGATACATTCGTTTAGAAAGAGATGTGGCATCTTATGCGAATGAATACGATTAACTACCAATAAGAGTATCAACTTATCGGGATCTAGACACAGAGCCAGGCGAAAACCAAGAAAACTATGGAGAGCCCGCGTCAGAAGTACCTAAAGGAATACAGATACGACGAAACGAAGGCAACACATCCAGCCTTGGAAACTAAAGCTTAGTCAGCAGTTTAAGAGATGCAGTACTGCGTTTAATAAGGCTAAATCAATGAAAAGAAAAAGTGAAAGTGATAATCACAAGTGACAAGATCGAATTAGCTGCTAAAGCCTTCTTCAGCGCTTCAACATCTACTGATACAGCTTTACACACAATATATACACACGTTTCTTAAGTGATGTTGATCCGACATTTTTCGAAGAAGAAGAAGAAGAAGAAGAAGAAGAAGAAGAAGAAGAAGAAGAAGAAGAAGAAAAAGAAGAAGAAGAAGAAGAAGAAGAAGAAGAAGAAGAAGAAGAAGAAGAAGAAGAAGAAGAAGAAGAAGAAGAAGAAGAAGAAGAAGAACGAACGAACAGAACGACCAAACTTTATTTTCATATTGTCACAAATTGGGCACTCACAAACCCGACTAATAATTGATGACGAGCGCAAGCGTGGAATCGTCCTCCGGCATCGATCAGACATTATCAGCATAACCCCCAAACGATTACACAAACGCACACGCTACAGTTGAGAATGAAAGTTAATTGTTTCCTCGGTTTTCGAAACTATGCTGATGTTATAAGTGGAAATAAAGGAGATATTTATAATATGTAATCAGAGCTTGCTGGTCTCTCTGGCCGAGGGGTTACACAACTTTCTCCGTAATCCCGTTTATCACGCAGAGGCTCGTAGCGGGCGAGAGCTTGAAGCGGTTCAACCCCCGCTGGTGACTTGCGGGATAACTGAGCCGGCCGCTCAGAAAGCAATGGCAAACTACTGAGCGTAATCTTGCCAAGAAATCAACAGACAGCTGAAAAATGCTGCTGTTGACAGCGATGTCCTGTAAAAGGATATGCGAATTAAAATAAAAAAAACCAGAGCTTGCCAGGTCTGTGGTAAATGCTGGGGTTGACTGCGAACCAGAGCTTAACGAAATGAAAATGTTCTATTGCAATGATCCCATTAGGAAGAATGGGAAA
>OY992885.1:30966633-30975887 GCA_963921405.1 Cepaea hortensis
GAACGGATTTAGGTATCGACTATACAGTGGACATCATTGTTTGCAATCCCTGTAGTCAGAGATTACGGCGTGCACACCTTCCATTAGCCAGAGATTGCGAACTGTACGTTCTTCATTAGCCAGAGATCATGGCCGGCTCTCCATTCATAAGCCAGCCATCACGGACTGTATTCACTTCATTAGCCAGACATCACGGACTGTACTCCCTTCATTGGGCAGACATCACGGACTGTAATCCCTTCATTAACTAGAGACCACGGACTGTGCTCCCTTTATTAGCTAGACATAAGTGTCTGTTCTCCCTTCATTAGCCAGATATCACAGGTTGTATTCCCTTCATTAACTAGAGATCATGGACTTATTACCTTCATTAGCTAGAGACCACGGACTATACTCCCTTAATTAACTAGAGACCACGGACTGTACTCCCTTTATTAGCCAGACATCATGGTCTGTTCTCCCTTCATTAGCCAGATGGTATTCCCTTCATTAACTAGAGACCATGGACTTTATTCCCTTCATTAACTAGAGACCACAAACTGTACTTTGTTCATTAACTAGAAAACAGGGACCTTATTCCTTCCATTAACTAGAGACCACGGACTTTATTTCCTTCATTAACTAGAGACCACGGACTGTACTCCCTTTATTAGCCATACATCTGGGTCTGTTCTCCCTTCATTAGCCAGATATCAAAGATTGTACTCCCTTCATTAACTAGAGACCATGGACTTTATTCTCTCCATTAACTAGAGACCATGGACTGTACTCCCTATATTAGCAATACATCAGGATCTGTTCTCCCTTCATTAGCTAGATATCACAGATGGTATTCCCTTCATTAACTAGAGACCTCCGGTCTCTCTGGTCTAGGGGTTACACGACTTTCTCCGTAATCCCGTATACTCTCGTAACGTGACGTGCGCGAGAATTGGTAGCGGTTCTCTCCGCGTCGGAGAGCAATGGCAAATGGCAAACTACTGAGCGTAATCTTGCCAAGAAATCAACAATCAGCTGAAAGATGCTGATGTTGATGTGGATGTTCTGTAAAGGATATGCAAAAAACAAAACAAACAAACAACAACAACAACTAGAGACCATGGACTTTATTCCCTTCATTAACTAGAGACCACGGCCTTTATTCCATTTATTAACTAGAGACCACGGACTGTACACCCTTGATTAACTAGAGACAACATACTGTACTCCCTTCATTAACTAGAGACCACGAATTTTATTCTCTTCATTAGCCAGACACTGCGTATTGTATTCCTTTTGAAAGCCAAATTGGTAGGGGCTATGCCCCCTTTACTAGTCGAAAATCATGTGATATTTTTTTTTCACAAGCCGTAACGGTGCTGTAAATATTCTCCGTACAACAATTAAAGGTGAGCACCACAACAATGCTGGTTGTTCCATACTTCTACAATGCAACATTTTACAAACTCATTTTACCACACACGAACCGATACAGCGACATTGGGATTGACTGTGACGTCACAACCTGAGAGAGCCCAAATAAATGCAACCCGCGAAGCGAATACTGGTCTGTTTGATCACCAGCTCAACACGAGAGAAAGGACCACTGTCTAACGGCATGGTAAAAGTTTAAAGCCTCATCATTGAAAGAAAATCAAAGTGTGAGAAGAAAGAAACTACATGCTATAAGCAGCCTGAGGACTTGGAGGAAAATCCGAAGCGTGGATCCCGAACTCTGTGTCGTAATGTTGGAGGCCATCCTACTCGGATGAAGGTAAACATAATATTTATTTTATATTTAAATTAGTCTGTGATCCTTTTCAAAGAAGAGTCGGTGAGTAATTGTGTGTAAACCATGTGGTTAGTTCTTAATAAATTAATTTGGTAGAAACTAAATAATATATTCAGTAAACTGTCTATTATGGGTAAACTGTCTATTAGGAAAGCCACAGCGAGTTTAATTTTTTTCTACCAGTTAAAAAACGTATTTTATGTATAAGCAATAGACTTAGGTTGTACATTTTATTTCTTAAGTAGTTAAACTCAACCAGCAGTGATTTAAAATTTGGTGAGTAACTTAAGATATAGAAAGCTAAGAATACTTAGTTCACTAAGAAGAAACTATTTTACATGTGCCAACACTGGTAAGAGAAATTAGTGTAATACATGAGCACATGAGAGGTAAATAGATTTCTATAGGTATCATAATTTTGTGTATTGGGGTAAAGCACATAAGTGGTGAGGCAATATATTTTCATTATTGTTAAACATGTGGAATTAGTATTTGTGCCACATAATGATGCTTAATCAACCGCCATGCAAGAATGGTTAGGATTCATAATGAATTAATGTGGATTTAGTATATCACATAAATCTAAGAGAGCATGTGGGGATCCATGTGTAAGTCATTAATGCTACACATGAGGAATCATCCTTTGTGAATCTCATAAGAATGTCTAATGATCACATAAGTCTATGTCATTGAAAAGAGCATGCCTGTGGTGAGTCATGTGTGATGTCATTATTGTTATATAGATGTGAATGTATCATTTTAACTACACATCAGTATGCTCAATTATCATCCAGGAAATATTATAATTTCTGATGAAGGATGAGAATTAGCGAGATTCCATTGTAATGGCATGGCTGTTGAATCTGTGAGTTTATCATATGTAAGGCACATACATTTGCTTAATTGTCATCCATACAGATATTATTGTGATTGCGGAATGATGGAGATTTCATTGTGAAGTCAATGGTGTTAAGATTTAAAGTTATCATTGGGAAATCACATAAGTATAATTACTTATCTTACATGCAAGTATGAATGATTTCCGATGAATGCGTGAAATGATCATCCATGCACATATGCATGATGTCTGATGAATGAGTGAAATTATCATCCATGCACATATGAATATTATGCCTGAGAATGAGTGAGTAAAGTGAAATGCTAAGAGGGAGTATAAGCTAACAGTCAATCTTATGATAGAAGGCAACTTTGATGTATAATGTCCTGTCTATCACAAGAGAACATGTTGGGCATAACCCAAACAATAATTAATCATTTAGTGCACTCCGACGGATGACAACACTTTGTATTACATATCACTTATGGTACCATCATCTGGTTTTGTGCCCTAAGCACGACAGAACCCATATTACATTTCACGCATACTAGAAGCCTCTGGTTTTGTATCTTAAGCAAAACCCCACTTTGTATTTCATGTCACTCCTGATACCAAATACGATCTAGTGTCCTGATAATTGTAAGGATAATGAGGATGATGAATGTAATAACAATGATTATGATGAAGACTGTAATGAAGATGTTAAAAATGTAATGATAATGATGATAATGATATAATGATGTAATGATGGTGATGATAATGATATAATGATAATGATGAGAATGATGATGATGATGATAAATAAGGTAAATACATAGTACAGACACGGTGAAGAGGGGGAATATACTCGCCTTGAAACTTTTGA
This sequence comes from Cepaea hortensis, assembly GCA_963921405.1. NCBI lineage: Eukaryota > Metazoa > Mollusca > Gastropoda > Stylommatophora > Helicidae > Cepaea > Cepaea hortensis. The sequence continues at coordinate 30,970,108 of OY992885.1, forward strand.
TTAGAAAAGAATTCACCTGAATACTATACCAGAATTGATGTCATGATGTACTTGTATTGCTTATAAGCAACTATTCATTGCAATGGCGAATGATGTTAAAATCCTGTAATGTATGAGACCCTTTTTCCTTGATGGAAGAAGATGAAGAGAAGGTAACTAGGTACAGAAGCGGATGGGAAACATAGTTGTCAATTCCAATTCAATCAAGGTACTAGTTAACCTGTAGACGTAAAGGACAGACATTGGAGAAGATGAAACTGCACATCTGCTAGTCTAAACCTTGAAGAAATGGAAGAATGGATGGAGAACATTCAGTCATGTTGTGGATAATTATATTAGAGCAACAAGATTCTTTACCCTTCACTGTTTATTTTCCTAGGAACACAATTCTTTTATGTATTTTCTTTATTGATCTCTTTATTGGTTTTCTTGAAAGTTTACAGCATTTCATTTTTATGTCATATCGATGATATCATTAGATGTATGTTGATTGCTAAAATTTTAGGTAGTGTCTATAACTATATAGATACAGACCTGACTTTAGTGATAGAAGCTACTTTGCTAAATGCTCTGTGAGAGAGTGGGGCAGAAACCTATCCACCTGCAAAAGTTCCATTTGTCTTATAGGAGAGGTAACATTTATGTAACACTAGCTGACCCGGCCCGGCTTCGCCCAGGCCCTGGAGGGGATCTATCTATCTATCAGTCTGACTGTCTGCTTGTTTGTCTGTCTGTCTGTCTGTCTTGCTGACCCGGCCCGGCTTCACCCAGTCCCTGGTGGGGAGCATCTCATTTAATTAATATAAGTAGTCATATAAGCTCTCCCGTTCCCGACTATCAGTCTGTCTGTCTGTCTGACCCGGCTTCACCAGTCCCTGGTGGGGAGCATCTCATTGTATTCATATACGTAGTCATATAAGCTCTCCCGTTCCCGACTATCTGTTTGTCTGTCTATCTGTCTGTCTGTCTGTCCCGGCCCGGCTTCACCCAGTCCCTGGTGGGGAGCATCTCATTTAATTCATATACGTAGTCATATAAGCTCTCCCGTTCCCGACTGTCTGTTTATCTGTCTGTCTGTCTGACCCGGCCCGGCTTCACCCAGTCCCTGGTGGGGAGCATGTCATTTAATTCATTCATATAAGTAGTCAAATAAGCTTCCGTTCCCGACTATCTGTCTATCTATCTGACCCGGCGTGGTTTCGCCCAGCTCCTGGCGCACAGTAACTTAAAAGAATGTCCTTCCACACACCATTCATTATTTTTAATGAAAACTGTTTTTAATCACCGACATGACAGTTGATAAGTTTTGTAAGCAGAAAAAGATGAGTTAAAATGTTATGCATAATGCATTATTTTTATGCAAACTTTAAAAATACCTTAAAGATTATATCATTATTTAATATAACTCATATGCCTAAAAATAACTATAGACAAAGAGTTTAACAATAGTGCAGGTAAGTCCAACAATAAAGTATATAGAAATGTTATTAAAAGTTATGCCCCTTGAAATAACTTTTCTAGAGTGAAGTCCCCCTGCTATATAGACATTATATAATGAAAATGGAAAAGTAAATGTTATTAAATAAGTAGAAGATTTTACATTAAGAAATTATTATAGTCGGTTGCACAGGAATGAAAGGAAGACGTGTAGAAAATTTCATCTCAATCGGATGTACCGTTATCGAACGCATCCAAGACCCACAAACCCACAAACAAACATATACTCTGTTTTATAGATATAGATAATTTACCTGCCAAGAATGGAAATATAGAGCCAACAAAAACAATATTATTCTACAACCGGGGGAAGAACAACACTATGAAGCGTACAAGATAAACATAAATCACAGTGACTGCTTGGAGCAGGAACCTATAACCCACAATTCAAGACAAGGGAGGGCAGAACAATGTTTCTGTTTCAGATTTACTACCACAGAGGATCTGTAAGAAAATTAACTGCGAAATTACCTGTAATCACAATGCTATGTGAGGAGCGGAGTCACTGCTGAAACTATAATGTGTAAAAATCTTGATGTAAATGATTTTCTGATTTTTCATGTATGTATTTGAGATACTGTTCATTGCTCAATAATTAGTTAATAATTGATGGGGGAAAAAAGAAGTCATTTCCTCTCATGAGTGTATTGGTTACATGTCATAGTCAATTAGTTTAATCAAACAACCCTAGATAAAAATAAGGTTAACTGAGAGAGGAGAAGCAAGGAACCACCATAAGGACATGTGGGTATAAAGGGGAAATACTTGTAATTGTTTTCATAGATGTATTCCTTGGTTCTCTGAGACTCTAGTTATGGACTAAAGCAACTGAGCCATTAAAGGTTAACATAATTAAACGGGCAGGATCACATTGGGAAAGAGGAACTTAGTATCCATTCTCTCTTTGGGGTTGAGCCATAAATCCAGACATCCAACAGATCACAACCAGTGCTTCATTCTTTAGCCAGACTAGCATCTGTGTGAGGGGACGAAGGGTGGTCAAGGTCGATGCAGTAACAGTGATTTGTCTGTATCTTTGTAGCCTCCCTGGAACAATGTCTTCATTTGTAAAGGACAACTTTTATATCACAGTGCACACACTCCTTCGTCGGGCTGACCAATTGAAAATTTGAGTGTGAAAGAATCGATCACATACACTATACTTACTCCTATTTGTGAATATGTTGTACAATTATGAAAGTTAGCTTGGTGAAAGTCTATGTTGGTTGATCTTTTGAATTTGCAACTGCCGATATAATTTTTAACCCACATGGGGAACACGGCCCTCTTAATTTGTTCGCCCCACAAAGAGCCACATTGAAGAAGTATGATAGATTCAGAGCGAGGTTAAGATCACTTAAAAAATAAAGTGATGCTATCAACATAAACCTCAGAGAAATTAATACCAACCTACATAGCGCACCAAAAAAAAAATCCGTATATCCCCCCCCCCCCCCTCCTCCTCAAACACGTGGCAAAGATAAATAGAGGAAGAGAAGAAAAAGAGAAAGAAATACAGCAATAGCTCTAAAATAATTATATGCTTCTATTTAATTTAGTTTTTAAAACGATCATATATTATTTCAATTCAATCAGCATGCCATTGAGAAAATTTCCATGTGCCACTATTGACCCGCTTGCAGTTAGTTGCCGACGCTTGAGCTAGGATAATAAAACAAAAAACAAAAAAACAAAAAACAAAAACGACAAAAAAAAAAACAAAAAACAAAAAAAAAAAAACGGAATTGCCGAGGATCCGCCACATGTCCAAAGATGTATGAGGTGGGCATTTTAACCACTCGGCCACACACTCCTGTAAGATAAATACCTGACAATGTTCAGAGTTTTCTGGAGGTTAACTGCCAATCAAAGACAGCGAGGAATGTAACTGGCGACCTATACAATTATGTTGTAACACAGAATATGTACAAGCTTTACACTTTATACCCCAGTGACAAAATCGGCTATAAGATTAGGGCAGTACAGTGATCTTTCGCCCGCATTAAGACGCATTGGACATATGTTGCCAGACCTGTATTTGTATAGATCTTTCGGAACTCGGTGGGTGCTGTGGTCACGCCCCAAGACATTTCCTAGTACCCTTTTAGGCTGGGTCGACCTGTGAACCCATTTCAATAAAAATGAAATGAAATACGTGCTCAACGAGAAGTTTAACCTTTCACAATTTTGCGTTATGTAAATTAACATGTATTGTGTAGCACTCACAAAAGTAAAGAAACTAAGCACCGATCACATGACAAACTAGACAACATTACACTTTACAGGTTTATGCACAGTAGGATTCGAACCTCTTTCCCCCAAATGACATTAGGAATAATAATGACACCATGGTTGGAAAATTTACGGCCATCCCACTTCATGCAGACGTAGCCTAGTTTAGGTTGCACGTCTAAGATGTGGAGAAACATGATCAGCCGCGCCAGCCGGCAAGGCACTTAGTGAAGATGATCAATTACGACCAAGCAAGCCTACATTTCGCGTTACTGTCAAAACAATTAATATAAACGCCGAGCTATACATTAGCACTTCGAAAATTGGATATCTTGAACAATAATGACAAAGATAAGATTCTACTAATAGACGGCTGACTCATACCTAGGAATATAGATCAATGTAATGAGCCAAATATAAATACAACAAAGAAAGAAATAAGACCCGACGACATGCAAAAACGATGGATTTGGAAAGATCATGAAATATTACTCGTGCAAAGAAGAGATGTGAAGCATTGATTCGTGTCGTTACATTTTAATAAGTAACACGCCTTGAAAAAGACACACTTCTAGATATAAGGAGTTAATTTCGCCAAGTTTGATGTTAAGGACACACTTACTTACACACACACACACACACACACACACACACGCGCACACGCACGCACGCATACACACACACACACGTAAACACAGACAGACGGACTGACAGACAGACATACACATGTAAAAAACAGACAGATAGTCAGGCGTATGGTCAAAGGTCATAAAGATGGAGAAACAGGCTGACAAACTCACCGTTAATAGAAGGACTTTCAATACCTCTAATGGAACACACTTATACATACCCCATTTTCACACGTAAACACATGAGTACTTTTATCTACTATCTATCTGCTTACGTTCCTGTCTCCGTATCTTCCTCCTTATCTACCTACTTGACTACCTTCATACCTACCTACCTACTTCCTTAACTACCTACATACCTACCTACCTACCAACCTACCTACCTACCCACATCCTTATCCACTACCTACCTACCTACCTACCTACACCCTTATCCAATACCTACCAACCAACCTACCTACTTACACTCTTATCCACCAACCTACCTACCTACACCCTTATCTACCTACCTACCTACCTACCTACCTACTTAGCTACTTACACTCACCTACTTGCTTACCTCCCTACCTACCTACACCCTTACCTACCTACCTACACCCTTATCCATCTCCCTACCTACCTACACCCTTATCCATCTCTCTACCTACCTACACCCTTATCTACCTACCTACTTACACCCTTTCCACCTACCTACCTATCTACACCCTTATCTACCTATCTACACCCTTATCCACCTCCCTACCTACCTACACCCTTATCTACCTACCTACACCCTTATCCACCTCCCTACCTACCTAACCCTTATCCATCTACCAACCTACCTACCTACTACCTAGCTACCTACCTACACACTTATTCACCTACCTACCTACCTACCTGCGTACCTACCTACCTACCTACCTACCTAATATCCTCCTATCTACGTAATTATTCCCATACCTACGTGCTTTCGTGTACGGTATATATATATATATATATATATATATATATATATATATATATATATATATATATATATATATATATAAATACACACACGCATACATGTCTTCTTTATTCCGCACCAACAAATGCTAATCATAATTACGCAATAACTCTACCAACGAAGTAAAATATATACCATAAGAACGCCGCCATGAAACAGCGCTACACAAAATAAACGTCCGATATTCGCATTTCCCTCCAAAGTCTCCAAACAACACGATATTGAGGATACATCGTCGCCACTCACAGTCCACATATTACCTCCAGAGATTGTGTATTCCAAGAAAGAAATCAGATAACGATGTCCCCAGTAGTGCAGCAGGCGCTGACACCAGCCGATGTACTGTTCTCACATCTACAGCACTGTTGCAGGCGGGCTATTGATCCCACATGGCGGAAATTATCCATGAACACAAGACAAGAAGGACGCGTGAAAAG
>OY992885.1:30976087-31113587 GCA_963921405.1 Cepaea hortensis
AGAGAGAGAGGATAAACATGTCTGTCTGAATGTATGTATGTATATTATGCGTTCGTGAACGGTCCATCCGATTGAGATGGCATTTACAACACGTCTTCATCTCATTCCCGTGCTGCCAACTTACATAGTTTAGTGTACAAACAGTTATTTACTTAATATTATTTAATATTTTAATTCACATTACACATTATAATTTATATATAGCGAGGGGACATAACTTTTAATAGCATTGCTATATATGTAAAATTGTTGCATATTTCTCAAATAAGTGGACCTTTTCGCTACAGTTATCTACAGGCATATGCGTTATAATCCTCCTCCTCCCCTCCCTCTCCTCCTCCTCCTCCTCCTCCTCTCGCCCTCCTCCTCCCCCTCCTCCTCATCCCTCCTCCTCCTCTCCCTCTCCTCCCCCTCTCCTCCTCCCTCCTCATCCCTCTCCTCCCTCCTCCCTCCCTCCTCCCTCTTCTCCTCTCCTCCTCCTCCCCCTCCCTCCTCTCTTCTACCATCTCTTCCTCTTGTCTCTCCTCCCCTCCTCCTCTCCCTCCTCCCTTCCTCATCCCCCTCCTCTCCCTCCTCCTACTCCTCCTCCCCTCCTCCTCCTCATCCTCCCCTCCTCCTCCTCATCCTCCTCCTCCTCCTAATCCTAGCATTAAGCAAAAATTTCTAACTGCAACCAATAAATTATTAGACAGACAGGCAGACAGACAGACAGACAGGGAGGGAAAGAGGTTGGGAGGGAGGGAGGCATAGACGGAGGGAGAGACGGAGGGAGAGACGGACGGACGGGTAGGCAGGCAGACAGAGAGACAGATAGATAGATAGATAGATAGATAGATAGATAGATAGATAGATAGATAGATAGATAGATAGATAGATAGATAGATAGCCGGGCCGGGTCGTTAGACAGACAGACAGACAGACAGACAGACAGACAGACAGACAGACAGACAGATAGATAGATAGATAGATAGATAGATAGATAGATAGATAGATAGATAGATAGATAGATAGATAGATAGATAGATAGATAGATAGATAGATAGATAGATAGATAGATAGATAGATAGATAGATAGATAGATAGATAGATAGGATAGATAGATAGATAGATAGATAGATAGATAGATAGATAGATAGATAGATAGATAGATAGATAGATAGATAGATAGATAGATAGATAGATAGATAGATAGATAGATAGATAGATAGCCGGGCTGGGTCATTAGACAGACAGCAGAAAGACAGACAGATAGATAGATAGATAGATAGATAGATAGATAGATAGATAGATAGATAGATAGATAGATAGATAGATAGATAGATAGACAGACAGAGAAACAGACAGACAGAGAAACAGACAGACAGACAGACAGACAGACCGACCGACGACCGACCGATCGATCGATCTATCGATAGATAGATAGATAGATAGATAGATAGATAGATAGATAGATAGATAGATAGATAGATAGATAGATAGATAGATAGATAGATAGATAGATAGATAGATAGATGCCCGCGAGGAGCTGGGCGAAGCCGGGCCGGGTCAGCTAGTATACTTATAAAAATGCAGCTAAAAGTGCATAGAAAGCTATTAAGGCGGTCAAAGAAATGACATTGAACAGACAACACACATATCAATCAAACATGAAAATACTGAAGAAGATACTGACTGTTAGGACACATAAATGAGAGGAAAATGAAAATATTTTGGCATGTTTATGTATGCAAGAAACAGATAACAATGGAGGTAGGTGTGCGGGGGTAGGGGAGATAAAGAGGAGCATGATGCAGATGGATTCAGTTCGTCTGAGATAAATTACGCACGAGAACAAGAGCATCAGAAGTTGGGCATCTGGCTTGTGATACATGTGGAAGAGACAGTTATGGGGGACAGTTCTGGCAGGATATGCCAGTGGGTGATTATGAAATATAGGGTGGGAGTGAGAGAACTAGAACTGTCGCCAGAAGACATTTCATCAGGGTGAAAGTATAGGAGGGTCAAAGTAGATAACACTGGAGAGGGAGGGAGAGAGGGAGTAAATGGGAGAGAGAGACAGATAGTTTAGAGACAGTGAGAGAGAATGGGTGAGTGAGTGAATGAGTGAGAAATGAGATGAGAGAGAGAGAGAGAGAGAGAGGAGAGAGAGAGAGAGAGAGAGAGAGAGAGAGAGTCAGAAACTGAAAGAGCGTTGAGAGAGTGGAGAAAGTTGAGGGAAGGGAGAGCGACAGAGAGTGAAAGAGCGCGACAGAGAGTGAGAGAGAGAGTTAAGAGAGAAAGAGTGGAAGGAAAGTTAAAAAAGAGTGAGAGACTGAGTTAGAGAGAGAGAAAGAGTTGATAGAGTGAGTGAAGGAGTGAGTGGGATATGAGAGACTGAGAGAGAGAGAGAGAGAGAGAAAGAAAGAGAGAGAGAGAGAGAGGGAGAGTGTGACAGGGACTGAAAGAGAGCTGGCAGAGTTGAGAGAGTGAAATAGAGTTGACAGAGGGAGTGAGAGATTGAGTGAGACAGTGAGAGATAGTTGAGAGAGAGAGAGAGAGAGAGAGAGATAGAGAGTTGAAGGAGAGAGTAATAGAGAATTGAGAGAGAGATTGAGAGATACCTGAGAGAGATTTGAGGGAGAGAGTGAATGAGAATTGAGAGAGAGTTGAGAGAGAGAGAGAGTGAGACGGGCAGTGAGAGAAAGAAAGAAAGAAAGAGAGAGAGAGAGAGAGAGAGAGAGAGAGAGAGAGAGAGAGAGAGAGAGAGAGTAGTTAACTAGAGAGAAAGAGAGACAAACAGAAGGAAGGAGCAAGAAAATATTCAACGTAATACATATTTCCAAGAAACGTCCACAAATAACGGCCAGAACTCATTGTAATTTACAACCGTTAGATCTATCGATTTTTCTTCTTGAGGGATATCTTTTCATTTGTGCCTATTTCAGGGTTATGGCTAAGGTTATTACGTTGATCTTTGCAGCTCTCTGACCTTGTGATGTCAAGGGGCAATGATTACACTCGTCTCATTCACAAACATCCGCTCGCCACAGCCTCGGATTTTACTGTCATGGGTACGCCTCGTTTGCGCTTTCTGATATTTTCACACATCCAAGATCGATTATTTATTAGATCTCGTGGTTTCCTGAATTCGAATGTTTTCTCCGAGTAAACAAACAACTACAAAATATGCCGGCCTCCCCAACGCCCGAATCCGGCCCCCTGTACACAAACTGTACAGCTAATGTGCTGACAGCTGTAATTCATATTGGTCGGCTGCCATTCTAAAGGGTCCAATTTATTGCGCACCGATGTAAGTGTTCAAATCTCCTTCTATAAATCACACAAGTATCTATAAACAGTGCATACATCTCGTAGCACCAATGAGGATTTAAATCTGTGTAAATCAGAAACAGTAGCCAGTTCATCTCCTGGGCAGAATATGCGTTCTTAGAGTAAATATTCCCTCACAGATGATGAGTCTAAATTAATTGTCTAAACGTAAAGGAATCATGTGGGAAGTCATATATACCTTGGTAGGAAAGAGTGAAAATAATGAATGTCTTGCAGCCATGTAATTGATATATCAATTTGGATAAAGTGGATTAATATAAACAACTGACTGGAACACAATGAGTCCTAGTAATGAGTGAGGCAGAGTGGGTTAAAAGCACAACGGAGTATATGTTATGGGAGTACGTATACACATTCAGTATTTCTTATATACGAAAGTAAAGAAAGTGCCATCGCAGACATTTCCATTGGGATTGGAAGTGTTAAGCTTTCACATACTCTACTAGCTCACGATACATGATGTGACCAGTAACATTCATCATCTCCACCCTTTCTCAGTCAGTTTCAAGAACATTCTCAAAAGTGTATGGCACCCAGTACGGTAAGTGTATGATGCCTGGGGGAGAGGGAGGGGGTGGGGTGGGGGGGGGGGGCAAGAGGCTCACCTGTTGGGGAAAAAATAATCCTGCCTCGCTAAGAATTAAACACGGACCATTATTTTGACAGACAAACGGCTAACCACAATGTCACATCAGCTGACCACAATGTCACATCAGCTGACCACAATGTCACATCGGCTGACCACAATGTCACATCATCTGACCTCAATGTCACAACAGCTGACCTCAATGTCACATCAGTTGACCTCAATGTCACATCGGCTGACCACAATGTCACATCATCTGACCTCAATGTCACAACAGCTGACCTCAATGTCACATCAGCTGACCTCAATGTCACATCAGCTGACCTCAATGTCACATCAGCTGACCACAATGTCACATCAGCTGACCACAATGTCACATCAGCTGACTACAATGTCACATCAGCTGACCTCAATGTCACATCAGCTGACCACAATGTCACATCAGCTGACCACAATGTCACATCGACTGACCACAATATCACATTAGCTGACCACAATGCCACATCAGCTGACCACAATATCACATCAGCTGACCTCAATGTCACATCAGCTGACCTCAATGTCACATCAGCTGACCTCAATGTCACATCAGCTGACCACAATGTTACATCGGCTGATCACAATGTCATATCAGCTGACCACAATGTCACATCAGCTGACCTCAATGTCACATCAGCTGAACTCAATGTCACATCAGCTGACCACAATGTCACATCAGCTGACCACAATGTCACATCAGCTGACCACAATGTCACATCAACTGACCTCAATGTCACATCGGCTGACCACAATGTCACATCGGCTGACCACAATGCCACATCAGCTGACCACAATGTCACATCAGCTGACCACAATGTCACATCAGCTGACCTCAATGTCACATCGGCTGACCACAATGTCACATCGGCTGACCTCAATGTCACTTCAGCGGACCACAATGTCACATCAGCTGACCTCAATGTCACATCAGCTGACCTCAATGTCACATCGGTTGACCACAATGTCACACGGCTTTAATTTCTTATACAAGATAAAGGTCAATGGAAGGACAAATTCAAATAACAGACTTCGGAAAACAGCAAATAATGAACTACCCAAAAATGTGAGTATTCCCTCACAGCTGATGTATTCCCTCACAGCTGATGTGTCTAACTTAATTGCCTTAACAAAACGCGTAATCTGGGAAGGCGTATGTACACATGTGGTCTCGTCCGCGTTGGTTGTGATGTTGGCCGTCTGATTAAGCCCATGGGGTAATGAAATAAAATCTCAGGATTGACATATGAGTTCCAGCAGAAAATTAGATGTTATGTTAATCGCACAGTGTATTGTCTATTTGGTACATTGCCGGCATCACGAAAGAGAGGTTAATTGCATAGGTGGTTAGTCTCTTTCTGAAAATATAGACTGAGTATGATCACTAACAGATGCGGATGTCGAGGAGTAGCTTACATCATCAAAAAGATAATAAGGAGGGTAATTAAACAACTCACCCCATAAGCTATTTTGTGCGAAAAACAAGAGGTTATTCGATGAATGAGATGAAAAATTAGAACACCACGTAAACAACATGCGAGAAATCGAATATAGATATCGATGCAGAAAATAGAAGCAATGAACACGAACAAAGTCAGACACACTGACCTGTGAGGTGAATAATTTGCTGTGATACAGTCCCTCAAAGGAAGGACGAAAAAGACGAAGAAGAAGAAGAAGAAGAAGAAGAAGAAGAAGAAGAAGAAGAAGGAGGAGGAGGAGGAGGAGGAGGAGGAGTAGGAGGAGGAGGAGGAGAAGAAGAAGAAGAAGAAGAAGAAGAAGAAGAAGAAGAAGAAGAAGAAGAAGAAGAAGAAGAAGAAGAAGAAGAAGAAGAAGAAGAAGAAGAAGAAGAAGAAGAAGAAGAAGAAGAAGAAGAAGAAGAAGAAGAAGAAGAAGAAGAAGAAGAAGAAGAAGAAGAAGAAGAAGAAGAAGAAGAAGAAGAAGAAGAAGAAGAAGAAGAAGAAGAAGAAGAAGAAGAAGAAGAAGAAGAAGAAGAAGAAGAAGAAGAAGAAGAAGAAGAAGAAGAAGAAGAAGAAGAAGAAGAAGAAGAAGAAGAAGAAGAAGAAGAAGAAGAAGAAGAAGAAGAAGAAGAAGAAGAAGAAGAAGAAGAAGAAGAAGAAGAAGAAGAAGAAGAAGAAGAAGACTAAAAAGATCTCACCAAGTATACATAGAAACAACACTAGAGTAACAAATGTAACGGAGTTCAAATCTCAAATCTCATTTACACAAACAAAAGAAGGAAAGAGAGCTATCAGATGTTTTTCTTCTTGTAGTTTATGCCGTGTTGCTTTACTCATCATGTCTGCCAATATCCTTCTGTCTCGTGTGGTGCCGGTAATTTCTGATGCATATGTATTTCCATGCCATGATATCAAAATGTCCTATATCTCCTCTCTTAATCTCCCTCTGCCTTTGTCTATCCCAAGTTTCTCGTTGTCACGACATACTCCATCTTTCCCCTTGTCATGATGTACTCAAAGAATGATGATTGTCTACTTTAAACACATAAACCAAAACAATGTATTCTTGTATAAAACCACATCTCTGCCGCTCCTGCAAAATTTCTCTCAGCTGTTACACAAATAATACAAATGAAAAGGTCCGTAGCAGACATTTGCTGTGGGTATGTGACATATTAAGACCATCACATTCTGTAGCGCTGAGTGCGCGGAGTAATATGTGACCAGCCTTTCCAAACGTCTAGCGAACGACGAGAGCTGACATCAAACAATTGTCCGACCATTGTCAGCGTAACATTCTAACCGTAACACTATCACAGCCGTTAATTAGCTGTTAAAGTAAATACGCAAGGGACTTTTCTACACGCCTTAAGGCAAATTGGGCATACGGTGATAGACCTGGATTTCTCTTGACCAATCGACACAAGACTGCCTGGCTTCCAAAGACATTTATTGGTGACAATTTTAGGCAGAGTCCATTTTAAAAATCTGAATATGGATCGACTGTATGACCACAGGGCCGGCGGAAGAGCGATGGCCACAATGTTACCTTTGCTCCCTAGTGTTTGTATGTATATGTAGAATGTTCTCATAACAGTGGAACTAGATAAGTTCGTTCCTTGTGAGGACTAGATAAGTGCAGCCAGATGAGGACTGGAAGAGTTCAAGACCCGTCCTTGTGAGGACTGAAGGAGTTCAGTCCTTGCGAGGACTAGATGAGTTCCATCATTGTGAGGACTAGATAAGTGCAGTCCACATGAGGACTGGAAGAGTTCAAGACCAGTCCTTGTGAGGACTGAAGGAGTTCAGTCCTTGTGAGGACTAGATGAGTTCAGTCTTTGTAGGGACTGAATGAGTTCAGTATTTGTGAGGACTAGGTTAGTTCAGTCTTTGTGAGGACTAGATGAGTTCAGTCCTTGTGAGGACTAGATGAGTTCAATCCTCGTGAGGGCTAGATGAGTTTAGTCCTTGTGGGGACTAAATCAGTTCAGTCCTTGTGAGGGCTAGATGAGTTCAGTCCTTGTGAGGGCTAGATGAGTTCAGTCCTTGTGAGGGCTAGATGAGTTCAGTCCTTGTGAGGACTGGATGAGTTCAGTCCTTGTGAGGGCTAGATGAGTTCAGTCCTTGTGAGGGCTAGATGAGTTCAGTCCTTGTGAGGGCTAGATGAGTTCAGTCCTTGTGAGGGCTAGATGAGTTCAGTCCTCGTGAGGATTAAATGAGACCAGATCGTTGGGAGAAAGCAGAGAAGAACTGGGAGGCTAATAAACTGGCAGGTCCTGATCAGGGCCGGTCCTGGTCAAGACCAACTCAACACAATAAAGATAATGCCAGGCAACGTTAGCCCCAAGCCACCCAACTGCACTCGACGAACACAGAGGGAAAAATATAATCAGTCCTGTTTAGGACTAACTCGAAAGAGAGCATAGAAAGGAGAAATAATGAAAACCCACAACAAAAAAGGACCTTAAGTATAACCGTCGATGAAGAAGTATGTTAAATGGTGCTGAACTTTTTCATTTATCCGTAAATACGGAAGTAACCTCAAATAGCAGTAGATAGGTAATAATTCCTATCCCAATTCTGCAAATATAAACCGGGATCGCCAGAACGTTTCTAGCAGTGCCAACAGGACAGATGTGACCCCAGAGAGCCTTCATGTTTGTACACAAAATCTAACATTCATTTCGCACATTCGAGGAATTTTGTAGCAGCTGCGTTCAATTCTCTCTGTCTATACTTAATCAAGGCGCTGAAATGGCAGGGAATAAAAGAGGATGTCCGTTTGGCTTCTCTTAAATTTGGCTTCTGTGCCGTCAGATGTTACTGTCTGGATCTAGGCTCATTCTGAAGAAAGGATTCAATCACGGCAAGTAGTAAATCGACATTAAAGGAACCCAGCTATTACGATGTGAGCCATTTTAGGAAATATGGGATCGATACATGAATGTCTCCAGGACTGTGGCTGTCTCAGTCCCAATTTGAGGTACTTGAAATAACATTTTCAGCTCGTCATGTCCAATTTTAGCAACCGCCATATTTCTCAACTTTATTATAGGATTTATCTAATTTATCAGGTGGTAATCCAATATTTACGTATGGATGTATACATAGTTAACGTATGGATGTGAAAGTTGGAAATCAACGGCAGCTTTAGATAAAAAATTAGACAATTTTGAGAACAAATGTCTTAGAAGACTTCTAAACATCCACTGGACAGACTTCAGAACCAATTCGCAAATAAGACAAGAGACTAAGCAAGATACAGTATCCAATTTCATAAGAAGACGCCGTTGGAACTACATCGGCCATGTACTCAGAATGGACAAGTCAAGACTCCCCTACCAAGCCCTCATATGGTCACCAGTAGGGAAAAGAAAACGGGGAAGACCAAGAGAGACCCTGCGTAGAACCATCATTAGAGAAGGCTCATTCAATGGCCAAGTAAATATCCAAGATCTACAACAGGTAGCAGCGAACCGCCAAGCATGGAGAGACTGGACTTCTGCTCTATGCGCCGCCTTAGGCTCAAGAGGAAAGACTAACTAACAAACTAATCCAATATTAGACGGCGGTGCGCTGGGTTTTAATGAATTGGTATGGGAGCCGGTTGTTCAGAAAGCAATGTCAAACTACTGAACGTAAACTTGTCAAGACATCAACAACAGCAGTAAAATACTGTTGATAGCAATGTCTTGTAAAAAGGATATGCTAAAAAAAAATAATCTAATATTGATCACGCATCAAAGTTCACCAGACGTCTGAGGCATGAATATATTCTAAATTACCACGCTGTCGGTTTCCATAGTGCAATTGGTCGATTGTGTATTTGGTGTTTGTTTTCGTAACTGAAATGGGAAAACTCAGTGGATCCACAGGCTACGCCTTATGGGGGATTCCAAACATAAATGTGACAGGGATTGAAATAGGCCGGAAGGCTTAGTATAAACAACTTAAGGTTACACTGACGACACTGTTTTAAGAGCAACAAGTCAGAGGGAATCAGATACAATTATTGATACGGTGGCTGAAGGTTAGTGAGCAAAGGCCTCAGTTACATGCTTCAATCTGCATGTGGCATGTAGCGTTAGACGCATATTTTGATCGCTTTATCTACATAAATGTTAGATATATATTTTTATCGCTTTATGTATACATAATGCTAGACACATATTTTGATCGCTTTATATACATATAATGCTAGACACATATTCTGATCGCTTTATGCACATATAATGCTAGACATATATTCTGATCGTTTTACGTATTTATAATGCTAGACACATGTTGATCGCATTATGTACATAAATGCTAGACATATATTCTGATCGTTTTACATACTTATAGTGCTAGACACATATTTTGATCGCGATATTTACTTGTAGAGCATGATCTATGTCTTTAAAGAATGTTCAGCACTATGTAGATCGGTGGTTCTTAACCGGTGGGGAATTTTAGGGTTTCCAAAGGGGGGGGGGGGGGGGGGGAAATTAAGATTATTTCAAGATCGCGTTAATACAAGAACCGATTACTTGATATTGTTTTTCCCTTCATACTGTACGTTTCTGTACGTCTCACCCTTCTAAAATTCAATTTATAAAGTAAGCAGACTCACAAATCATGCTTTATGTGGAAGTCTAGACTTGTTTTAGTATGTGCTATTAAATTTAGCCTCCATTATTATGTATACTGTGTAGGGGCGAGGGGGGGGGGGCGATATTTAAGTAGGAAATATGAAAGGGGGGAATGACGTTCTGAAAATATGGGGTGAGGGGGGCACGGGCCAAATTTTTAGGTAGAAAATGCGAAAAGGGGGGGGGGGTGGGAATGACGTTCTGAAATTATGGTGAAGGGCGGTACGGGCCAAAAAAGGTTGAGAACCACTGATGTAGATGATGTATCAGTATCACACCGGCCTCTTTACTTCCGGGAGATTTTCTGGTATCCATCATAAACTGAATCAAATTGGGAGCCTATATCGATTTTAAAAAGTCAAACCCTCCTCGATGTGGATCAAAACCATGACCACCGGCCAGCAGACGTGGTTTTTTCACGTATCTAACGACTACTCTAGCCATTAATCTAGCCACTAATTTAGCCATACTGTAGCCACTAATTTAGTACGGCTCATTCCAGATCACAACTGGATGGGAAAAGGTATCCTGCTTGTGTTGAGCATTGAATTCGGACCACTGTTTTAGTAATCATGTGTACTTAAGCAGACAATTCTCATAACTGGGGATTGGTAAGACTTCACTTTATAGATCCGTAAAAACGAACTTGGGATCTCCAGAAAATCTCTAGCAGTGGTAACAGAACGAATGTAACCCCAGAGAGCCGTCACGTGTTTACACAAAACCTGACATTCATTTCGCACGTTCACGCAATTTTGTTGCCGCTACGTTCAATTCTGTCTGTCCATACTTAATCACGGCGCTGAAATGGCAGGAAACAAAAAGGCATGTCAGCTTGGCTTCTCTTAAATTTGGCTTCTGTGCCGTCAAATGTTACTGTCTGGACCTAGGCTCATTCGGAGGAAAGCATTCAATCAAGGCAAGTAGTAAATCGACATTGACGGAACCCAGCTATTACGATGTGAGCCATTTTTGGAAACACAGGATCGATATATGAGTGTTTTCAGGACTGTAACTGTCTCAGATCCAGTCTCAGGTGTTTGAAATAAAATATTAAGCTCCCCGTGTCCAATTTTAGCAACCACCATATTTCTTTAATTTATTTTGGAATTTCTCCAATTTATCATTGAACAATCTAATATTGATTACGCTTCATATTTCACAGACGTGCGTCGCATTAACTTCTCGGAAATTCCCACGTTGTCATTTTGCTTTGGTTTCGTTTTCCGCAATGAAATGGAAAAAAATTAGGGTATCACTTGATTACTAGTTACAGGGTATCAACAATACATATGCAGGAATTGCAACATGTCGGCTTAAATATCAATAAATTATATTATGCTGGCGAGTCTGTTTTAATAGCAACAAGCCGAATGAAACCTGACAGGATTATTGCTATTGAGTGTTAAATGAATAAAGGAATCTTTTACATGCCGTAACTGATAAAATGCCGACGGATAATATACCGCCAAATATGACCTCCAGTTTGGTCAGAAGGCCGATATATTGGCAGACTAGGATCATCGTGTTATTTGTTTTGTTTAGGGGTATCTTCTGCAGTTTCAATGCTCAGTAAACGGACATTTACATTCCAGCACTTGTTCATTTGATTGTGTACTATTTTCGGTACAAAGCTACTGTTTGTTTGGCACTGAATCATGTAATGTGCACATAGTGCTAAACACATATTTTGATCGCTTTATGTGCACGCAGTTCACCAGTAGAGAATTTACTTGATCCTAAGAAAATTATGCTCACGAATCGTGGAGGAAATCGGAGGAAAAGTGCTAGTCATAGGCACTTGAACTTTAATAACCCCCTCCTACGATGCCTAACGACATAAGCGGAAGACAAAAACAACAAATCCTAGACACGCAGTTTTAAAGAAGGCCATCGCCAGGTGGACGATGTAGCCAGTGTCACGCTAGCTCTTTTGACTTCCCAGGACATTCTCTGGAATCCATTTGAAGCTGCTTTGATTTAGGAGACCAGGTCATTGTTAAACAATCCGAATCACCCCCGAAGCAGATCGAACTTGTGACCACAGGGACAGCAAGTGAATTATATTCCTCTACGATACCGGTGTTCTTCATATCGGTGTAGGTACTGAGTTAGTGTGCTTACAAGTATATATTGAACATGATCATTTCATAGTCATGTGATAAGTACTAACCTATGAATAAAAGAGCACGTGCTTATCGTCCCATGATGCATAGGTTCTGTTTCTGACCTTTGAGAAAATGGCCGGGTTGATCCAAAATCCGTCCAAAGAAGCTCAAAGAGCGGTGATTCAGTTTCTTTCATTTGAAGGATGTCGACCAGTGGACATTCACCGAAGAATTCAGGCAGCGTACGGTAACAAATGTGTGTCGAAAACAACAGTGACAGACTGGGCACGAATGTTTCGGAAGGGACGTCAGTTCACGAACGATCTTCGACGGCCGGGTCAAGTGCATATTGTTGCAACAGACAAAACCATCGCCAAAATTGATGCAGCAGTACAGATGAACCGTTCTCGAAGCATGCGTTCGCTAGCGAACGAATTTGATGTGTCAATTGGGACATTTCAAAAGGTCTTTCGTAAGAAACCTAAATATCGGAAGGTATGTTCACAGTGGGTACCACGGATGTTGACCAACCACCAAAAAGAAGAACGCATGGGATTGTGTTTGAACCACTTGCTGCATTACAGAGTGGAGAGTGGTGCATTTCTTTTCCGCATAGTGGCATGCGATGAATCCTGGTGGCACCACTTTGAACCGAGCAGCAAAAGAGAGAGCATATAATGGAAGCATGCTGGATCACCAAAAGCCAAAAAATTCAAGTTACAAGTTTCCGCTGGTAAGGTTATGCTGAGCGCATTTTTGACCATGAAAGGCTATTGTTGGCTGACTTTAAAGAACCTGGTGTCAACATCAACTCTACCCACTACTTGCAAACACTAGACAAGCTGCAAACACTAGACAAGCTGCAAACACTCATCAAGAATAAACGACCTGGCATGCTTTCTTGTGGTGTGATTTTGTTGCACGATAATGATCATCCGCATGTCGCAAAGATTGCGCAGGAAGCATTAGCAAGGAAGAAGTGGGAAATTCTGCAACATCCAGCCTATAGTCCTGATTTGTCACCATGTGATTTTCATTTTTTCTGACAAGAATTGCTATTGCGAAGGTAGCCTTTTGCAAGATGAAAAACACACTGACTAATAAAAAGATATCAATTGAAACGAGAAAAAGAGTGTTGAGGTACTACATAGAACCTGTGCTTTTGTATGGATGTGAAGCGTGGACAACAAGCAGTCAAGCTGGAAAACGGCTGATGGCTGTGGAAATGTGGTTTCTGAAGGAAAAGGCAAAGAATACCATGGACAGACAGAAAAACCAATGAACAAGTCCTTCAAGAGACAAATGAAGATCATAAACTGATTAGAGTCATTAGACGTAGACAGTCGATATTTTTTGGACATGTTATGAGAAGAAGTGACTTGGAGAACTTGGTGACAACTGGCAAGATCGAAGGGAAGAAACCAAGGGGAAGACCGAGAAGTAAATACCTGGATGGATTGGCCACATGGCATGGTCGATACAGGAACGCGGAGCTGATCCACGACTCTTGTGATCGAATGAGATGGCAGAACATAACCGCCCACGCTTACCGGCATGGCATATGATGGATGGATGGACAAAAAGCTCTCAAAGGGCAACGATTTCACACAGATGCAGACGTAATGAACAAAGTAAACACTTGATTCAGTGAGCAACCACAATTATTTTTTGCGGACGCCATTCGCCGCCTACCTAAGCAATGGGTTGCTTGCCTGAATGCCTATGGCGACTTCTTCTGACCAACCCATGGTGCATAATTCATTCAAAATGAATGCTTTGTTTAATTCTACCACACCTGTTAATGTTGCTTTCATGCTTTTGTAATAAAGCCATCGAAACAGGTTTCAAATGAACACCCCTTGGTCTCTGTGGCTAAGGGCTTGCGAACGCGGTTTGTGAGCCCGTATACCCGGGTTCGAAACACGGCGGTGCTGGTTTTTTCGGAAAAGGTATGGGGCCGGTCGTTCAGAAAGCAATGGCAAACTACTGAACGTAACACTTGCCTAGTACATCAACAGCAGCTGAAAATGCTGGTGTTGACTGCAACGTCCCGAAAGGGATACGCAACAAAATTTATTATATATATATATATATATATATATATATATATATATATATATATATATATATATATATATATATATATATATATATATATATATTCTCTCCATAACTATGGATTTATAAGAATTCACATTATAGATCTGCAAGCACAGACTTGGATCTCCAGAACATTTCTAGCAGAAGTATCAGAACAAAGGTGACCCCAGAGAGCCATCACGTGTGTACACAAAACCTGACATTCATTTTGCACATTCGCGCAATTTTGTTGCCGTTACGTTCAATTCTGTTGCTGTTACGTTCAATTATGTCTGTTAATACTTAATCGTGGCACTGAACTGGCAGAAAAAGGCATGTCTGCTTGGCTTGTCTTAAATGTGGTTTCTGTATCAAATATTACTGTCTGGATTTGGCTCATTCCGAGGAAAGCACTCAGTTACAGCAAGGAGTAAATCGACATTAAAAGAACCCAATTATTACGATGTGAGCCACTCTTGGAAACACACAATTGGTATATGAATGTCTCTAAAACTGTAGCTGTCTCAGATCCAATATGTGGTACTTGAAATAACATTTTCAGCCCGCCATGTTAATTTTTAACTACCACCATATTTCTCTAATTTATTATGGGATTTCTCTAATTTATCACGGGGTAATCTAATATTGATAAAGCTTCAAGTGTTTGAGGCAAGGATTGAACATATTCGAAATTTTCATGTTGTTGTTTTTCAAAGTTCAACTATGAGATGCAGTGTTTTTTGTGTGTGGGTGTTTTCGAAACTGAAGTGGAAAAACTTCGTGTATCACTTGACTACTGTTATGAGGTATGTACACATAAATATGCGTGACATTGCAACTGATCGATTTAATGTAAATAACTACAATATACTGAAGACACTGTATTCATAGCTACAAGCTAGAAGGATTTAGATAAATGAATGATACGGTGGCTGTAGAAAGTGAAAATAAGATTGCAGTTTGAATAGCAAGAGGTCAGACTTGCTTATAATATCTAACCAAGCGAGACCGTATGCCTCACGCTCCGAATGTTGTGGGTTCGATTTCGGTCTACGTCTTTCGGTTCACGAATGCATTGTTCTCGGAGAATCCTGGGGGTCGTCGCGGGAGTTACGGAGTTCGTGCTTTGTGCGACGCTTTCGACAGGCCGCCCTACGGAAAGAGACCGAGCCATATGGAATAAAACCCGGTGCAATGAAGTTGATCCTCTCGACTTTTAAAACCTTTTTTTTTCATCTACCGGGCAATGTAATTTTCTACGCGGATGACTCTGTGCTAAGAAGTAAAAGAAGTGCCTGGGGATACGTGACGAAGGTTGATGGATGGTGTTTGGTGCAGGAGAGACTGGCATATGATACCACATCTAGTCTTAGTATGGAAGGTGAGGCAGTTATGGCGTCATTACGCTGGCTGGAAGGCAAACAGCACACGCATGTCGTAATTGTAACGGACTCACAAATTAAGATGAGAAAGGTGAAGACAGGAATTCTTCGGGCAGAGTGGCAGGTTTCCTTTCAGCAATAAAGAACAGAGAGCACCTGTCGGTTTTTTTCATAAGGTTTAGTGGGGAAAGAAGAGCAGCCGGACAGGTTAGTTGGGTCTGCACCTCTTGGTGGGATACTGGCGCATGGTAAGTCAGATGTGATTGGGTGGTTTGAATCATCGTGTGTATAGTGCAGAGAAACGGGTAGATCAACACGACTTGAAGAGAATGGTGCTGCAGGGAGCGACCAGAGGATCAGGCCGACACTTAAAACTCCGAGGAAATGCCAAACGGCCACATAATCAGACTGCTACTAATACCATTAGTATAGCGAATCTTTGCTGGCTCTTACAGGTGAGGACGGAGCACTTATGGGACTGGCCCTGGTGCAGTGATGTCGGTTCTTGACTCGACTCAACTTAACTCATTTCGAAGAGACGGGTCCTAACCTAATATAAACGAAAGTCACTGGAATTACTTTAGGACAAGTACAGAGATTGATAATTGTTTATGTAAGTTCATATATATTATAATATGGAATGTGTATTTCAGAAACCAAAAGCAGAATAAAACGCCACTACGACGTATGTATATAGATGTATTGTCAATGACCTACGTGGAATCGTATTAATAACAAAAGAGATAATCTACATAGGCAAGAGACATTGATGGCCAGAGCAATACACGTAATAGATAACGAACATTCCCATCAAGGCTTCACGACAACCAGGAACCTGAAAGTACGCTAGGCAGACTCTTTCTGTTGGCCATGGTTGAGGCAAAGAAGACTAGGAAGGGCATAACAACAGTCACGTCTCATTGACAATACCTACCTGCAAATGTCACAGAGAAATGTACAATTATATAATTAGTGGCGGAGGGGCAAGGTATGAATACTGATTTAGTTATCTTCTATATCCCTGGCTGGTGGACAAACAGCACACGCATGTCATGATTCTAGCGGACTCAAAGAGCTTGCCAAGAAGGGCGGAGACAGGCATGCTTCGTGTAGAGTAGCATGCCTTAATTAAAAATTCATAGATAGGGAGCATCCATTGAATATTTTCCCCAGGATATGCTGGTATGTTGAGAAATGAGCAGGCGGACAAAATGGTTGTGTCTGCACCGCTGGACGAGGTATTAGTGCGCGATACGGCACACGTGGTCAGTGGGATTATAAGCATTGTGTGGCAGAACGCCAAAAGCAATTGTATTTACCAGTTTACATGTAGGTGCCAGGCTTCCTACATCGGCAGAACAGAGCGCCAGCTGTAAAAAAAGAGTGTCATAACACATACCTCAATGGGTCGACAAGATACGACACATCGGCGACGTGAGCCTAGTGGGGCCGACACACCGGAAGCTTCCCGCGTCATCAATTGCTAGGCACATTCTCGAAAGCGTCCATATGATTGACAGAGACATTGCCTTTCGCGTGTTATTTAACACACAAAATACTCGCTTGTTAAAGTTTGCAGAAGCAATAATGATCAATCTACGCAAACCAGATTTATGCAAACAGAGAGACATGTTAGTTAGTTTAAAATCACCGAGGTAGACAATTGACATTAATGTGCGAACATGTGTATATTTCAGGTAGACAATATGCAAATTGCAAGCTATAGTTACCATATCAAGATTCGAATTTGTTTCTCTGGGAACAAGTCCAGTTGACAATGCTTTAAAATATACTTGCTTGTACTTGATGTACCGTCGTCATTTGAGGCAACGGGTTCGAATCCCGGCTTGGCAATCATGTTTTTCAATTTTTATATTGTCTTGTGTGTCTTCTAATATTTTCTTCGTTCCCCTACTTCTACGATTGTCAAACAATACCTGTAGATTTATTTATGTGGTGTTTCAGTTACCTCACGAGTCTCCCAAAAATTGATATTACTGAGGAATAAAGGACGCGTGCTCAGGCAGTATCCAGTGTAGGAATTATTTTTAGTTAAATCGCCGAGCCTCACCAAGGACCCAACACACCCCACCGTATGTGAGAGGGAACATCTGAGCCCTCACCCACCAGCTTCTATTTAGACTTGGGGACATTTAACCCACCACTGGGAGTACGTGTAAGATAGTACACAATTCTCCGATGGGTTCTGCATACCTGTCACGAGATCGCCATGAGTTAACCAGATAATAATACCGACGTTTGCTTGGCGTATATTTTCTAGGCCACAACAGTCGTACTAACAGAGTAAACACAGCTGCACGGGTTACATCGGGTCAGCCCATATACACATTTGGCGGTGAGTGAGAAGGAAGGGATAAAACGCGTTGGCAGTTCATAACAGTTAAAATCACATATAATTGGCCGCGCAGGATATGGAATGGTTCCGTTTGTCATCTATAGTTCCGGACATCAGACGGAATGGAGGTTTGACTGTCAGCACATGACAGAAAGTTGAGGGTGTTATTGAAAACAGTGGAACACCTGCCGGACATGAACAACGTCACGTGCACAATGTAAGCGTGTTTGGAAAACCATGATTGGCAGCTTGGTATCGAAACTCTTTGTTGGAACTCGACAGTAACTCTCTAGATTGTTTTGGATGTCAGAACCAGTGATGACAAATCTAACATTGAGGGAGCCAGAGGGGGGATGGATCCCTGACAGGGGATGATCTGCCACTGTGTCACCTGTGTGGGGGCATAAAGGAGAACGTCACGTGGCCAACTTTGGTAGGTTGCCATATAAACCCGAGTTGGGGGCAACTAGGGGGACTTGGAAATGTGGCTCTAGTCGGAGTGCAAAGGCACTGCAGTGCTTAGTGGAAATAATATCTACCGTGTGTTAATTAGTGACTTAATTTTACACGTGCCTATCATGGCAGATGTAGATATGATTGATAGGACTGCAGTAGTGCCATTTAAGGTATAACCTATTATAATATTAGTTCTAATTAATATAGACTGTGGCCTTGTTAAACTATAGTGTGATGATTAGAACTGTTAGTGGAAACTAGTTAGAGTAGAATAGTGATATTAACTCTGCTAGTTAAGAATAGATTAGTGAAGTGTTGATAAGCTTTACTAGTTGAGAATTGAGTAATGAGGGATAATTGGGATCTTCCCGTAGGTGTCCCTGGTGGGCGGGGTTCCGCATTCTGTTTGCTGATTATTTCTTTGTCATAGCCTGATTCGGCTCTAGGTGGGTAGCTAATCTGCTCTATGACTAAGTCTAGTTAGCTAAAGATCATTAAGCAAGGTGATAGGCTTACACTCAGCCGAAAGGATCAGTGACTAGTACTATCACCAGATGTGTTGTTTCTATCCTAGGTTCCCTACCAGATCCAAGGAAACTCAACAAGTTTTTGGGAAAGAATCCAATCCCATTCGGAAGAACACCAGTTCAACAATCAATAAAGTTGCATACAGAACGTAACTAAAGCTAGAAGGAAGTTGATTCACCAAAGAGAGTGATGCGTACTGATGCACCACACAGCATCAGGCAGTAGTAACGAACTGAAAACATTAAGTCTAATAATTACACAGTGTGATATAATCTCGTGTAATAGAACACAAGACATGATACTTGAGGCTAGATAGACACGAGTGAGGATCCAGTACAGTAACAATTAACATTAGTAACTGTGTACACACTACAAAGGACTTGTGCATTTTTTTTAAGGAACGATAGGAACGGACATTGTGTAGAGTGCAACCGGTCCATGATTAACTGTTTATACCACCGGTGTCTATTTCGGATGTTCATGAAATGGGATTACCAGAGGTCTACAGAGGCAAATCAGTATCCAGCAGGATGGTTTCGGCGCTGGGTGAGAAGTACATGTTCTGACGTAACGTGCTGTGGTCTATCCTTGCTGGGATCAGCTGACTGGGTTGTTGTCTGAGAGTCCGATTCTACACACTTTATAGAACACGTCACACATTTACTTCGCATACACGTCTCATACACGTTACACTTTTCTTTTAATAAATTAATCTTTATTAATCTTTAGAAGCAAGAGTTGTTGAGTATGTTGCGTTGGGGAAGTATGAGAAGGGGGCATAGTACGACAGTGAGAGAGTGATAGGAAAAGGTGTCCATAGGCTGGTGGAGTGTGTTGGACGGAAGCTGGTGGATTCTCCAGAATATTAAGAGAAAAAAAAAATATTATAATGTGGGTGTCGAATCTCCTCACTCCAGGGACGACACTTTAAAGGAGGACACGACAATACCTCAACACTTCGCGTCGACTATACGTGCCCCGTCTTCTTTGGTTCGCTTGAAATATGTCTAAGTATGTTTGCAATGTTGTTTCTTGTATGAACTTCACTCTCTGTTTTAGTTAACTCAGTGGTCCATTCTTGTCCCCCCCCCCCCCCCCCATTGTTGTTTTTCTAGTCAGTAAGAATTTTTCGAGAACCAAGTGATGACTGTGAATCTGTAACCATGATCAGACTGCGAGAACAGCGAGTTAAAAGAGGTGTGGCAAACAAGAACACTATGCAGGAAGTCAACGAAGATTAATAAACCTAACACAGAACTGGGGTCGTGAGCCGCTACACGCTGCAGGATTTTTTGAGGAGGGGATCCGAGCACTTTCGGACTGAATGGTTCGATTTGCTATGAGGATGATCTGTCGACGAACGACCGACCGACCGACCGACCGAACGAACGAACGAACAAACGAACGAACGAACAAACGAACGAACGAACGAACGAACGAACGAACGAACGAACGAACTGACAGTTGTTTCTCTAGGCAAGATTGTTTGCCATGATATGTCATATTTTGGGCACTCTTGGAGAATGATTTGCTGATTGCGGTGCCAATCCACAGTATACATAA
The DNA here is from genome assembly GCA_963921405.1 of Cepaea hortensis. Lineage (NCBI taxonomy): Eukaryota > Metazoa > Mollusca > Gastropoda > Stylommatophora > Helicidae > Cepaea > Cepaea hortensis. Next base: position 30,996,603 of record OY992885.1, read on the forward strand.
CTTATTCGCCAATTTTTAATTTGGTAAGCATGTGGTTACCCAATCGATTATGTCTTGTTGTAAAGTGCAAAATACTGATTTCTTCAGATCTGTGCGTAAAATGGTAACTCGTCTTGTGTGATTGTTGGTGGTTTTCGGATTGATGTTATGATTCTTTTCTGTTGGTGGTATGTGACAGGTACATCAGCGTGATCTGCTGTTGGTCCTTCCTTAGCCAGTTGATCACCTCTCTCATTTCCAGGGACTCTTCTGTGAGATGGACTCTACAGTGAGATGGTATCCACGGTGTGGTGAGTTAGTTAATGTTAGTTGCATATCCTTTTCAGGACATCGCAGTCAACCCCTGCATTTTTGGCTGTTTGTGATATCTTGGCAAGTTTACTTTCAGTAGTTTGCCATTGATTTCTGAATAACTGGCACCCATACGATTAAGTGAAAATCAACGCTATGTGGTGTGCTGCCAAATCGCGGGGTTTCGAACGCGGTATGCAGGATTACGAATTGCGTCCCCTACTCCTTTGCTACAGAACCGGTACCGTGTGGTGAGAACACCTGCTATGTTCATTACGTCTATCGAGAAGCCACATGTTCACCGTGTTCATCATTTGTAGCAGGCCCTTCGCAGAACGTCGCCCTCATCACCACCTATCGGAAAGATTTCCGATCCTTTGCCAGCTCCCTTGCCTCGTGCATTGTCTTGCCCAAGATATCTTCAACGTCCTGTATCTCTCTTCGTGCTGGTTGACTCCCTGCCTTTCCTTGCAGGAACCATGTCTTCCATCAACTTACCTTCCACGTCACCGTTTCATATAGCCAGAGCAGTTCAGTTTCAAGGCAGAAGATGTTTATGAGCCAGCTTTCTTCTTCAACTCTCAGGTCTTCTAAGAGTTTAGTATTGTTCCATCTTCTTGCTCCACAGTATTCAAAAAACGTTTCCGTAACAAGTAAATTCAACAGCGATGAGTTTGTTCTTTAGTAATGACAGAGTGGCCTATGACTCACATCGTATGTTGCTGCAGGAAAGATATATTTACTTTAGAAAAAAAAAAAAACAATTACTCGAATTTTACTACGTGAAAATATGACATCTGTCTTTCCTGTAGTTCTAGAACGTCAGTATGGATTGCTTCACATTATCTGCGATATTGTTCACCTTGGGACGACACGGTGACAAGATGCCCCTCACACCCCCGCTGTAAAATGAAGGCCACACATCTCTGTGTCCATTGACACCAAGCGACATTTCCCGAGGGAGGCGGCCATCTAGGGGTTTTCCCCGAATGCTATGATGCTGTGTCAATTCTGTATTAACTGGTAACCGATTACACATGAGATAGTCACGACAACCAAGGAGGGGGAGGCAATTTGACGCTCATGGTGGAGAATTAACAAAGAGACCAACCAGTAAACAAATACATAGGAGAGAGAAAGATAGCGAGAGAGAGAGAGAGAGAGAGAGAGAGAGAGAGAGAGAGAAAGAGAGAGACACACACACAGACATACAGAGAGAGACAGATAGATGCATACAGAGACACACACACACACCTACACACAGAAACGGATAGAGAGACACAGAGAGACCGAGAGTGACAGAGAGAGATAGAGAGACAGAGAGACCAACACTCCAGTTTGCCGACTGACGTTGAGATAGGTAGCAGCCAGCCAGCCAGACAGACAGACAGACGGACGGACGGACGGACGGACGGGCGGGCGGACAGACGGACCGATGGACAGACAGACAGACAAACAGACAGACGGACGGGCGGACGGACAGACAGACAGACAGACAAACAGACAGACGGACGGACGGACGGACGGACAGACAGACAGACAGACAGACAGACAGACAGTCAGACAGACAGCCAGACAGACAGACAGACAGACAGACAGACAGCCAGCCAGAAAGACAGACAGACAGACAGACAGTCAGCCAGCCAGCCAGCCAGACAGACAGACAGATAGATAGATAGATAGATAGATAGATAGATAGATAGATAGATAGATAGTGTGAAAGAGATAGGTAGAAAGAAAGACAGATAGAGAAAGAGAGAGAGGGGAGAGAGAGAGAGAGAGAGAGAGAGAGAGAGAGAGAGAGAGAGAGAGAGAGAGAGAGAGAGAGAGAGAGAGAGAGAGAGAGAGCGAGAGAGAACACAAGAAAACGGCCACAGATAAAACCTAATAAATGGAACATGAAATAAATGGAACAGAAACAGGAATGACAGAATTCCCCCACAGACTTGTACAGTCAGACGGACCTAATGCAATCAGTTGACCAGAATCTAGTGGTGACAAGTTTCCCAAGATACCTTCGATGTCAGACAGTTTCAGGTGCTGGCTTATTGCACTGCGATTGGATGATGAAGGCTTGTAGGGGCAGAAAGGTCGTTAACATTGTAAGCTTGTGGAGATTAGCAAACCAACTTTTAAGTCTGTCTGTCTGTCTTGTCAGTCTGTCGGTTTGTCTGTCATGTAGGTCTGTCGGTCTGTCTTGTCCGTGTGTCGATTTGTCTTGTCTGTCATGTCGATCTGTCGGTCTGTATGTCATGTCGGTTTGTCGGTCTGTCTGTCATGTCGGTCTGCCTATGTGTCGCTTGCCTATCTGTTTGCCGCAGGCCTGTCCATCGGTCTCTCTCTCTCTCTCTCTCTCTCTCTCTCTCTCTATATATATATATATATATATATATATATATATATATATATATATATATATATATATATAAGAGTGTGGGTTATCTACCAATGTTTTCTCCGGAACTTACCTACCTATTTATTTACCTCATTGCTTACCACGAGCTTACCCACCTACCTTACATTACATCTTTCCTACCACCCTCCTTCCCTAACTACCAACCTACCTACATACATTTCTCACTCCCTGTCGTCGTTACCTCTCTGTCCACCTAACCAACCTACCCATCTGTCTGCTTACATAACTATTTAAATAGTTACGTACCTACATTTCCATTTACTTACATACTTACCTACTTATCTATTTACCTAACGTCTTACCTCCTCATTTCAGTGTCTACATCTTTACACTTACCAAACTACCGATCTGCCCACCTAATACCTATATTTCTAGCTACTTAATTATTTATCTACCAATTTACCGTTATCCATATCTCCCTGTCCACTATCTCTTTAATTATCTTTCTCTCTACCTATCTTTCTCTAAACCTACCTGCCTAATAACCAAGCCACCTGCCTACACACTTGTACACACACACCTGCACACAGGCAGGCAGCAGGCAGCCAAACACACATACACACACATACAAACACAAACATATACACAGACTTATTCAATTGCCTTTCTGCCTACCTATCTACCTACTTACATATTGACCTATATAAAACCTAGACGCCCAAGAATGGCTGATTTATACGAATTTCGATCCTTCCGTTCCCAAGACCAGCAAGCCTGCAGCTGTTGACCTTAAATGTGTGATCTATTTTAGTTCTGCCGACGAGATGGACTTAATTGATTCTGCGCATTCGTCTTTTAAGATATGGCTAGTCCAGGAGACGTTGTATTCTCACAGCCAAGAAGAAACCTGGCTACACTGTCAGTGAGCATCGAGGAAGTGCTCAACAGAGGCTATTTTGGTAACGTCGATGCTTCAGCAACTAGTTCCTTTCTTTAATGTAGAATATTAACTTGTTCAGTGTAAACTAAGCCTTGCAGACTGCAGAAAGATTCTGTGTCTTGTTCATCCTATCAAGACATTGAGTAGCACCAAGATGGTGATGAGACACTGTACAAATAGAAGACAGAAGAAGAGCTTTGTAAAAAAGCATAAACAGAGGGAAAGAAAATAGTAATATAAATATATAATATTCTGGTGCATAGAAATCAATGTAATTTTAACTTTCAAAATGGCGGAAGATAACGTTGCAAGTACACTACGTGGCAATACGAACACGCATGTTTATAGACCAATCGGCTTTAGGAGAAAGATTCTGTGACTTAATCGTCCCATCAAGACACCGAGTAGCCCCTAGATGGAACTGAGACAGTGTTCGAATAGAAGACAGAAGAAGAGCTATGTAGAAAGCATAAACAGCATGACAGCAAATAGTAGTATAAATGCATAACATTTTCTGGAGCCCAGAAATCAGTATAACTTTAACTGTTCATAATGGCGGAAGATAACGTTGCAAGTACACTACGTGAAAATGCGAACACGTATTTCTATAGACCAATGGGCTGTCGGTGGATGATGAGGTTGCCATTACGCCCTCCGCCTTTACTTCCCAAGACATTTCCTGGTAGCCATTTGAGGCAGGGTCAATTTTAAACATCCACCCTGTGATCAACGGACCGTCAAGCGAGCGTCTAGCTACTGCGCTACCGCATGAGTGACTGGAATGGCCGAATGTAAGACGGGTTTGAGTCCCTAATTTGTGACCCTTTGAAAATAACGTTCGTTCGTTCGTTCGTTCATTCGAAGATTCAGATAACTGGGGTGGGGGAGGGGGGGGGGGATATAATATTGGATAGAATAACAACCGAATTCCCAAACGACAATTAAATGACGAGCTTTCATAGCGAGGAAGACCGATGGGTATGTAACTAATTCGATTCTAAGGTATATGCAACCGTTCAAAACAATGTATTACCTTAGTGAATGGAAACACAGACGCCACAACAATATTTGGGTAATAAATCTTTCACATTGGAACAATACGTGTGACTATGTGTTTTAAGTGTTTCAGCTACGGTATTATTCACTTATTCACTTCATGTGATATGTAACTCTGCAGTATGCACTTCACGATATGTAGAGAAGAATTATGCCAGGCATAAACATATATTTGTGGCTTCTGTGTTTACATATATATGCAAACAATCGATAGACAAGATATCGCCAATGAGTGGTGGAATGCATTTGCGAACATCCCTTCGGCAGTACATTACATGCTATAACGCTATCACAGAAGAGCTTAATATGGAGAGAAACGCAAGCAAAAGCAGCACAATAAAAGTAACTAACAGCTTAACTATTTACAACAAATAAATAATCAACACTTTGCTGCATCAGACAATCTCACAAAACACGAAGAACCAGATATCAAGCTGCAAAAACGTCTAAAAGAATATGAAAGGCTTAACAGAATTGTTAAATATAATTATCAGTGCTACTATCAGGGATATCTAATTTATAGACGATTATATTTTCTGTGAATCAAATGACACTGTAAATGTTTATACTTTTTATGAATCAAATGACACAGTTTACATTTCCTAGCATTTCTAGAATTCGCCCAGTGTTCAGGATTACTCACGTGTCGATCAGTCGTCCAATTATCTGATTATTTTAATAACCGACTTGATTTGATAGATACAGGGTAGCGTTGCATTCTGATCGAATTGCCTGTTGATACAACGTGTATTTGTGGGATGTTTTGATAGAAGATATAACACAAAGATTGTTTATCACAAACATCATAAAGAGGCAGTCGTCATTTGTTTGGCAGTATTATGAAAGAAGAAGGCGGTGTTTCACAATTTGAAGAATGTTCTCTGCAATGTATCTTTGCTTATCCAGTAAGGACACGATTTCTTAAGAGATATATTGAAAAAATCCTGAAGTACGGAAGCACATTATGCACAGTTAGCAGACATGTAAGGAATTATGTTGAAGCTGAGGAGATGTGGCTTTAAAGAAGAAGAATATTTACGATAGAAATACAAATGAAGGTATCTTGAAAGATGTTAACACAAAAAGAGAACTGGTTACTCGCATGAGAAGAAAAGTCCACATTCTTTGGGCTTGCCAGGAGAAAGGTATAGCTGCAATATGTCGTCGCAACAGGGAAATTGGAGGGGACTGGAAGCAGAAGGATACCAAAAGAGAAGATGCTGTGCAGTTTGACATCTTAGTACGGTGGAACATCCGTGTCAGAAATAATTGGCAGCATACGAGACAGAAAAACCTGGACATTGTGTAACACCCGGAGAGATGTGTGGAAAGGCGAGAAAGAGGAGAAGGCGAGAGAAGAATCTTTGCAGCTTTTTGCGATACATGGCTTTACTATATGAAGTAGATGTTAAGGGTTATATAGTTCATAAACATACTGATCAATAAAAAGGTATCAATTGAAACGAGAAAAAGAGTGTTGAAGTGTTACATAGAACCTATATTTTTCTATGGATGTGAAGCGTGGACAATAAACAGTCAAGCTGAAAAACAGCTGATGGCTGTGGAAATGTTGTTTCTAGGGAAAATGCAAAGAATACCATGGACAGACAGAAAAATTAATAACAAGTCCTTCAAGAAACAAATGAAGATCGTAAATGAAGTTTTTTGGACATGTTATGAGAAGAAATGACTTGGAGAACTTGGTGATGACTGGCAAGATCGAAGGGAAGAGACCAAGGGGAAGACCGAGAAGTAAATACCTGGATGGCTTGGCCACGTGGCATGGTCGAGACAGGAACGCGGAGCTGATCCACGACTCTGGTGATTGAGTGAGATGGCAGAACATGACCGCCCACGCTTATCGGCATGGCACATGATGGATGGATGATAGTTCATAAAGTATCGACATAAACATCGTATATTGCTGGTGCCAGAGAAGCGTCATATAAACACTTAGTGTATTACTGTTAAAAAGACAAACATGAAAATGACAGGGTAACTGTAAATACAGTGACTATAGGCGAACGAAGATTATATATATATATATATATATATATATATATATATATATATATATATATATATATATATATATATATATATAAATGAATAGAGAGGCAGAGCCAGAGAGAAAGATAGAGAGGGACAGCGAGAGGGAGAGAAAGGAAGAGAGAGAAAAGAGAGGAAACGAGAGAGAGAGATAGATAGATAGATAGATAGAGAGAGAGAGAGAGAGAGAGAGAGAGAGAGAGAGAGAGAGAGAGAGAGAGAGAGAGTAAATGCATTTCCATAGGAAATGCTACCGTTGGAGTGTAAAGTGTCAGAACTTCACATATTCTAGGCACGGGAGTAATAAGGTTGGGTGGCAAGTTCCCTCCCTAGTGGCCTTTCCTTTCCAAACGATTCCCAGTAATGCGTTAACATTTTCTCCCATCAATTTTGGAGACTGAGCGATCGGAGAGAAATTATTGTCCAAAAACAGAAACCGGCCGTCCGCTTACTGGAAAGATAAGCGTAGTTTGTTGGTCTGTGGTTCGGTATGGGTGATTAATAAACTAAAGAGAGAGGATACTGATGAATGTAAATGTGGAAATGGTAAAATTACAGCTAAACATTTGCAGGGGTGCCCAACATATGCAGAACAGATTCATTAGTTTGGTGTACACATGCTCCATGTGATGATACACGTTATGGAGATGTCAGCAAGCTCAAGCTGAGTGCTGTTTTCTGTAATGTATTCATATTGACGTCTGCAGGTACACAGAAAAAGAAGGAGGAGGAAGAAGAAGGCAGAAGAAGGAAGACGAAGGAAGAAGAGGAAAGATGATGGAAGAAGAAGAAGAAGAAGAAGAAGAAGAAGAAGAAGAAGAAGAAGAAGAAGAAGAAGAAGAAGAAGAAGAAGAAGAAGAAGAAGAAGAAGAAGAAGAAGAAGAAGAAGAAGAAGAAGAAGAAGAAGAAGAAGAAGAAGAAGAAGAAGAAGAAGAAGAAGAAGAAGAAGAAGAAGAAGAAGAAGAAGAAGAAGAAGAAGAAGAAGAAGAAGAAGAAGAAGAAGAAGAAGAAGAAGAAGAAGAAGAAATAGAACAAGAGCAAGGACAAGAACAAGAAGAAAAAAGAAGGAGGAGAGGAAAGTGGAAGAGGAGGAAGAGAAGGAGAAGAAGAAAAAGAGGAGTAGGAGGAGGAGGAGAGGATGGTATGTTTAAGAGTGATAGGCATGAAGTAATTATCTGTTGAAGAGAGGTGGGTAGCGGAAATGGGGTTTGTGAGAAGAATGCTATGAATATCGTGGACGGAGGAAAACATGAACGCTGGGGTAGTGACAGCTGCAGAGAAAAGATCACTCATCAACACCATAACGAGTAGAACATTAATGAGACACATCAACAGAAGAGGCTGAGGAGAAGAAAATAGTCTTTTTCGGGAAAAAATAAATACAATAGGAGATGCAAAGGAAGAACGAGCGAACGAACACACTATATTTTCTAAGGGCTAAAAAGAGCGCGCAGGCCCGTCTAATATTCTGTCCTTGTTATCTCACTTTTTAATACATTATTTAATCTGTACATGACTAATGATAATCTTTAAACAACAACAACAATAACAATATATGTATTGTTTAAAAAAAAAAAAGTTACTTGCGTATTCTCTAATGGACGTAACAGTCAACCCCGGCATTTTTAGGCTGTTCGTGATTTCTTGGCAAGTTTACGTTGAGTAGTTTGTCATTGCTTTCCGTACGACCGGCACCCATATCATTTCAATGAAGTTAAATATATGAAGTGTGCCTCAAAGACACATGATAACAGACTGTAATGAAGTTATTTATGCGAAGTGTATCGCTGTGAAATAATATGTATTATAAAGGCATGGGAAATTGCACAAACCATTACTACATGACTCACCAACAAATATTATTGATGTGGCAAGTGTTATTACCACGGAAGAATACTTCACCACCAATAGGAGACTTTTATACTAGAGCTTGTTTTAAAATACGAAACGTCGTACTCCAACCATACAATTGCTGGACTGACATGCATGCATCACCATACTGGACGTTCATTCGCCGATGCATTTCTATAGGTTTCACCTCTTCACTGATCAAAAAGCAGAACGCTGCACCTCTTTGGTGCATGTCAAAAGTGGGACGGCCAACTATAAACTGTCATTATGTCGTCACCGTGTTTTTATGCGCCGTGTGTAACGTGCGTAACACTCTTGCCATCCTTAACGTGTGTAACGTGTGTAAATTGTCATTATGACGTCACCGTGTTTTTATGCGCCGTGTGTAACGTGCGTAACACTCTTGCCATCCTTAACGTGTGTAACGTGTGTAAATTGTCATTATGACGTCACCGTGTTTTTATGCGCCGTGTGTAACGTGCGTAACACTCTTGCCATCCTTAACGTGTGTAACGTGTGTAAATTGTCATTATGACGTCACCGTGTTTTTATGCGCCGTGTGTAACGTGCGTAACACTCTTGCCATCCTTAACGTGTGTAACGTGTGTAAATTGTCATTTTGACGTCACTGTGTTTTTATGCGCCGTGTGTAACGAGCGTAACACTCTTGCCATCCTTAACGTGTGTAAATTGTCATTATGACGTCACCGTGTTTTTATGATCCGCGCGTAACGTGCGTAACACTCTTGCCATCCTTAACGTGTGTCACGTGTAACGTGTGTAAATTGTCATTATGACGTCACCGTGTTTTTATGCGCCGTGTGTAACGTGCTTAACACTCTTGCCTTCCTTAACAACAATACTGAGGTTACGAAACAATGGCATGGCTATTGCAATTTCTATCACATTGTTTGTGTTTTGATTTGAAGCCCCCTTATTATTATTATTATTATTATTATTACTATTATTATTATTATTATTATTATTATTATTATTATTATTATTATTATTATTAAGGGGGACGATATTCTGTACTGTTCGAATATAAGACAGAAGACAAGCTATGCAGAAAGCAGCGGGACAGCAAATAGTATTATAAATAACATCACATTTTCTTATGCCCATTTCAGACTGCCGCCCACTTAAGAGTCCTGGCCACTTTAAATAATTCACCTCGATGGGAATTCGACTACAAGATCACAGAGCTGGTGGGTACGACGTCTTGCCACTACCCTACCGCGACTTCCTATTTCTGGAAATTATTCCATGAAAAACACACATGTATTAAGTCTACAAGGACACAGATGAGTAACGGTTATATGTATATATTTTTATGAAGTGTTTTTCATTTAGTTGTGTGTTGTTTGTATTCTGAAGATGGCTCTAACAGCAACTTCCATTTTGTTACTTGTGTCCGTGTTCTCGTCAAGCTTACCATCAACTTCTCGTGTTTTGGTGACACGTTCATGAAAAACACAAGCAGTTACTGCACTAAAAGGAAACACTGCAGCAAACAAAGCGTGAGTAATGTAAACAATGAGAAGTTTCTTTAGGTTTTCGAAGTTATTTCTCTCCATAACACACCGAAATAAAATCCAGACTGTCTAGAGCTAATTTCTCAGATCATTTTACAATTTTAAGTTCCTTAAAGCTCTAGCCCATTTGTTTACGATTTTCGTATGTTTCTTAAAGCTCCGCCTCGTTATTATCCCCGCCCATCCATGTTATTATTTTGTATTTTCCACCGGAAACCATACTTCCACTGACATTAGATGTTTCTCAGCGTGTCTGGTTGTTGTCCATGTTTGTATGTATACAACAGTATAAAAAAAGTCGCTTAAAAGTCGACAGGGTCGACTTCATTGCACCGGGTTTTATCCCATATGGCTCAGTCTCTTTCCGCAGCGCGGAAAGCGTCGCACCAAGCACAAGCTCCGTAAGTCTAGCGACGACCCACAGGGGTCTCCAAAAAATGTAACTCGTGAACCGAAGGACGTGGCCTCGCATCGAACCCACAACCTTCGGAGCCCGAGTCAAACGGCTTGACCACTTCGCCACGGAGTCTCCCTAAAATCTATCAGCAACTATCAAACAACAAATCTATCAAATCTACAACAGTATACTATAAGTTCTTTATAATAATTCAATCAACCTTTTCTTCTCACTGTAATTTACAGTATTGTATTGGTGTGCATGTTTTTAATCTTGTAAAGGCTAACTTTAGCCACAGTGATTCTTCCTGTAGTCTCTAGAAGGCAACTTTCGTCAGATGTTACAAATGTTCCAAGATAGGTGTAACAATTCACCTGAGAATTGTCCCATTTACTTGGATGTTACATTGCATGTCTTTTTATGGGGGTGACAATAATTTATACTTTATTACAATTTAATTCTAACACTGAGTGCTCGATCTGTACAATAGCAGCACCAACTACATGTTGCGGACAATGTTGATTGTCTGCAACCATTAATGTATCTGCTTATCTTAAATTGCTGATTTTATGTTCTCCCTTGGCGATTCCTTTTATATCATTTACATTTCTCATATCTGTTGAATCTATAGGAGAAAAAGATAATTTCTAAAATTATCGACGCCCAAAATAGAAATACGACAAATACAAACATTACAACGCGAAGTCTATGTTACAATACTAAAGTCGAGAGGTTCACCTTCATTGCTTCATTGCACCAGGTTTACCCCAACTGGGTCGGTCTCTCTGCTTAAAGTCGCTTAAAAGTCGACAAGGTCGACTTCATTGCACCGGGTTTATCCCATATGGCTCGGTCTCTTCCCGCAGCGCGGAAAGCGTCGCACAAAGCACGAACGCCGTAGCTTTTTTTAGCGACGACCCACAGGAGTCTCTGAATCATTTAACTCGTAAACCGAAGGGCGCGGCCCGGAATCGAACCCACAACCTTCGAAGCACGAGTCAAACGGCTTGATCACTTCGCCACAGAGACTCCCGCAGGTCTCTCTGCTTGGAACGGCAAGCCACTTGCCCAGAGCATCAGAAGTAGCACACACTCCGTAGATATAGAGATGACCTCCAGGACCCTCACAATAAAACAAATACACAGCAGTATGAACGACGTAGTCCAGGTAATGAACTCACGACCTTCAAAGAGCGAGGCAGGCTGTTTAACCACATCACCACGGAAACCCAATGTTACGGTACTTATTAAAAATGACAACCCATTCATCCTAAATCTCAAACTACCACCCACTTAGACTATCCCATAAGCTCTACCACGACAGAACCCCTCACTGCAGCAATCAACAACACGGAACTCCCATGCATATCAAGAGTACAGAAAAACACAGCTTTGCCCATAAACACAACCATCACGAGATGTTTTGTCAGTCAAGACAGATGACCCTTACGTGTAACCCCAAAGGTCAAAAATACGTTTGGAAATGGCGTGCCACACGAAAACATTTGATGCAGCAACCGTCTATTCAACAACAATGGCAGTCTGTGTGATCAAGGGTAATGTTTAAGGACAGGGTTGTTGTATTGGCGAGTCTAGGTGGAATCGTGGTTAGGCACAAGCCTCACAACACAGTGGTCTTTGGTTCGATCAACAATGATGGCATAGGCGGAGAACTCTGTTTCTCCTGGGTTCGATGTCATTTTGTGGAATAGGTCTCTCTGGGAAGTAACAGTGGTGTAGCCAATGTTTGAAGTCGGTGTGGAAGAGAGATGTTTAAAAAGTAATATACAAAGGGCTTGACTCTTTGAGTTGTGCAAATAGGCGGAAATCACCTAGAGCTAGGCCAGGCGAGTACGGGATTGTGGTGCACACTGAAAATGAAGGTCATCGATGGTTTCAACCGTTGCACTGGCAATGTGGGGCCGAGCTTGTCATGTTGCTAAAGACACGTTTACTAAGATGTCCACATCGTTTGGATTTGATTGCTTCCTACGCCACTCATACATTTGCTGGACGGACGGGTATGCATTACCACACTGGACCTTCATTCGCCGATGAATTTCTATAGGTTTTACCCCTTCACTGATCAGAAAACAGATAACAGATCTCTGCTCCTCTTTGACGCTCGTGAAAAGTGGGGCGGCCATCTTTAAGTGGTCCTTATGTTATTCTACACCGTGATGTCACGTGCTTAACAGTCTTGCCACCCTTAACAATAATATTGACAGGCTACAAGAAAATGGCATGGTTTTTGTAATTTCTATCGCATTATTAAGGTTTTTATTTGAAGCCCGCTCGTAATTGAATTACTTGGGCAATGATGAAAGTGTGAGGACATCACTTTGATCAGACATAATCTCAACCCCTCCTATCCAGCCCTCTGCTGAGACTGACAATTATAAGAGTAAGTAATGGAAAAGACTTTGTATCACGTAATTAAGAGTACTCTGTATATGGTGCCAGCCCTGTACTTATTTAGACCAAACGGCACTTGATGTATGATGCGGTCAACTTCACGTCAGTGGTCCCCGCATCATAGTAAATATTCTGGTTGCCATTTTAGGATGCGTGGACTTGGGATTCGGTACTAAGCTGTAAGTTGCTTGATTGCGTTCGCTGACCGTGAACTCCAGCGCGAAGTCCTGTATATCGGATGAAGACATCCTGTTGTCCAACATCAGTGTGGTGTCATACAGGACCTGAGGTTTGCGTGAGTATCCGTTGTCCCATGTCTGACTTATTGGTGTGCAGACTGGTGGTTCCTCACCGTTCAGGCACACTCTCCGAATTTGGAAGATAAGCTGTAAGTAAAGTACACTTTAACACTCATTGGGCCGTATTTGGTTTTTGTATTGGCTCCAAATTTTGAATGGCCAATTAGCAGTAGATGGGTGCTGTGATCAATTTCACGACAGCAACTTTTATTTCCCAGGACATTTTCTGGAGCCAAGTTTAGACTGGGTCGATCAGGGAGACAGGTTAAATATTTAAAAAAATGTGATAATTGCCTCAATGGGGGACACGACCATATGACCAGCGGGTCGACAGGCAAGTGTTCTAGCCACTTCGGTACCGCGGCTTTGCTGTGATTAGGCTATTGTGGCTATTGCATGCGAAGATTTAGATTCGAAGAAAAGAATAATTCAACGACTGCTAATATTTACTTCATTTAACACATGTGTGTATTAATCGTAAATAAACACTGTGAATAATCTTCCCCCGGTCTCCCTGGCCAAGGTGTTAACCAAATTGTTCGTAATCCCGTATTTTCACGTGGGGAAAACAGCAGCTGCGAGAATTGGCAGCGGTTCGCGCCGCGCTGGTAACTTACGGGGGTATGTGAGCCGATGTTCAGAAAGCAATGGAAAACTACTGAACGTAAAACTTGCCTAGTACATCAACAGCAACTGAAAAATGCTGGTGTTGACTGCAACATCTTGTAAGGGATATGCAAAAAAAAAAAAAAAAAATTTAAATAATAATCTTCCTGTACCTTTGACTTCCTTCTCACAGAATACGCTATGGAAAATGGAACCTGACATGTTCCGACTGGAGTGGCTAACATCTCTCGACACGGTGGAGATTGCGAGCAGATCATATACTTTTTTACCAGGGCAAGCAGATATGCGGGGCAATGAACAGGCTGGTCTATTGACTTCTATTGCCCATCTTGGCGGAGATCTACTTCATGGTAAAGGTTTTGTGATGAGTGATCTCTGGGATCGTGCGGAGAGTGCAGCTGAATAGACAGAGTATCTATATCTGAACGGACTGACACAAAATGGAGGAGCAGAAGGTATCGACGATGATCAAAGCTAAGAGGTAAAACTTTATTCAAGTAGCTACTGGAATACAGTATGAGAACTCACCGAGGGTTGTGATGACCCATTAGCGTAGTTTGGAGTAAAAATGTGGGTATTTCTTAACATCCCCTCACTAGAAATATATTTACATGTTAAAATCTTTCTGTTGTTTTCCCCTTTCACGCCAACTCCCTTATTGTAGCTTAACATTAACTTGTGAAGAACATGGTGTTTCAACTCCTACCATAAGAGTTCGTTCTTAAGAACTATATCCAGCCAATCCTGATGTGCGGAAAAGAATCATGGACATTTAGCATAAAGGTGAACAATTGTGTAGAAGCTGCCGAAAACTGATTTTACAGACAATGATGAGAATGCTATGGATGGTTAGAAAGAGTAATGAAGAGATACCGAAAGAAGTTAATTCATAAAGAGAATTGTTTACTCGCTTCAGAAGAAGAAAGTCCATATTCCTTGGGAATACCGTGAGAAGGGGAATGCTGGAGTATGTCAAAAGAACGAGACAGTTAGAGGGGAGGAGAAACAGGAGGAGATCAAGAGAAAAGATGCTTGACTGTTTGACATCATGGCATGTATGGATATCAGTATCAGAAATGACTGGCAGTACACGAAACAGAAGACGTAACAGACATGATCACCAACACCACGCGGCATTGACCATAAGAAGAAAGCAGTAAAGGTTAAAATCGGTTTCTGCTTTTCTAAGCATCGATTCATTGATTACAAATATATGTGTGCAGTTATGCGCATATTATTATTATATTTTATTTGTCGCATACGGTTCGATAAATCGATATGTTGCTCTTGTTTTACAGGCGCCAATTCAGACAATAAATCGGATGTGCTAGTCTACTCACGCCAAAGCACTCTAAAAATAAACTGGTGTTGGTTCTAGACATGACCTCAGAAGGTGGACAAAAGCAATAATCAGCAGGCTTGTCCATGGGAATGGGATACCCATGGGAATCCCATGGGAAGCACCACATGGGATGGGATGGGACGGGACAGCAAACATTTGTATTTCCTATGGGACACAGGTTATAGCAACGTTTTTTAAAAACTTTTTTAAAAGCCTTTTATCCTTCCTTTTTCTTTATATCATCATCAACAAGTGCCGTGCAGGCTGGCGTAGGCGTTCATGGCTCTCCACAGATCTCAGTCTTTGGTGTTCTGGATCAACTCTGCTGATGATATTCCTCCATGCCACCGTCTCAATCCGTCCAGCATAATTTCTCTTGGTCTGCCTCTGCCTCTCTTCCCCTCGATCTTTCCAGTTGTCACGATGTTCTCCAATGCCTCTCTTCTCATCACATGACCAAAGAAAGCTGTTTGTCTCTTTCTTATTGTTGTATATAGTGTTATTGTTTCATTAACCTCTTTCAGACAATCGTTGTTAGTTACTCTGGCAGTCCAAGTTTCTTTATACTCTGGCAGTCCAAGTTTCTTTATATTTTTGTTTTTTGCATATCCTTTACAGGACATCGCTGTCAACACCAGCATCTTTCAGCTGTATGTTGATTTCTTGGCAAGATTACGCTCAGTAGTTTGCCATTGCTTTCTGAGCTTTTTTTTTTTATATACTTGTATCAATTCTTTATCTCGTGGTGAGACACCAGGTAAATTAATAATTGCGCGCATGCGATCATATTACCAACGCGTCAATGCCCATTAAAAAAATTACTCGCATTACTTTAATGAAGATGATGAAGAATTCTTAAACCACATTCCAAATATTGTTCAGATTAAAGGAATGCTGTACATACATTTGAAATTCAAAACTGTTTTTGACAAACTAGAAATTGATGGTGCTACATCTCATTTAATTTTGCTGTTATACTTCCTCCTAGACTATCAGTTGTACAAAGTTATTGTTAATATTGACGAAGAAACTTCCAGCAGCATGGTGAAGAAATATTGTCAGAACTTTCAGAAAATTATTGGAGAAAAACTCTGGCCATATTGCGGCAGTTCTTTGTTACTCAGTTACTGCAGCATTCCTTACTGGAGTTGACATTAAAGCCAAAATAGAAGACATGGTCAAGTCAGTTGTTACTAAGAAGAAAGAGAATATGAACACCAATAAATGGGCCAATGATTGGATCGCTTTTTCTAAGTCTGTAGTTCCAACTGTTGTTTCATTCATCAATGATTTAAATCTTTCTTCTGAATCATCTGCTGTATGTGAAGTAGCAGGAATTGTAGAACAAAAGCCTAAAAGTGATTTTGACTAATTTTTTTATCCTCCACCAAACAAAACACTTAAGTTTGATGACCCCAGAAACAAATGCCTTGAGGATGAAGTCACCATGGTTCAAAAATTACGGCAACCAACTTCACAACCATTAAATTATTGGAAAAATGAACATAGGTTTCTACTGCTAACAGCAAGTGCGAAAATTGTTTTGGCCATATCAGTGTCCTCAGCGGCAGTAGAGCGCTTATTTAGTGCAGCTGGATTGTTGTTGAGTAAGTTACGAAAACGGATGTTACCAGCTCTCGTTATAAACTCTGTGTATATCAGATTTGCATGTAAGATGAAAATTGTTGAAATGGTTCAGGGATTACCTGGATTAACTGAATTATTAGAAACAGTCGATCAGCAGGAAATTGATAATGTGCTGAATGAGCAGAGTGACCCAGAAACAGAATGAGAGTGTCAGAATGACACTAAATTATCATATTTAGATTAAACTTTGTTTTAATAAAATACTCTTGAATATTAAAATTAATAAATTCTGTTGTTTTACATGTCTCTTTGTACAAGTAGTCCTATTTAGTAGACACTAACACTAAACTTTCATAAATTTCATAATTTTATTTGAATTGTATTCCATATTAGTATTATCATGGGAATCCCACGGGAATCCCATGGGATGGGACAGGCAAAATGACCGTGGGATGGGATGGTAATGGGACTGAAAAATGTGTCCCATGGACAAGCCTGATAACCAGACTAGCTTCAAATGGAGAATGTAAGGGAGACATGCGTATGCTACTCAAAAGCAGAAATACGGCGCGCGGATTTTTATGGGGAAAAGAAAGTACTGAAATATGATACCTGTTTACGCCAAGCTAGAGGTTGAAAGTTGAATGAACGTGCAAATGTGCATTAGATAACATATGCAGAATTACAGATAAATATGAGCTTGTAATATATAACATATTATGTCTAATACATACAACATACACTTTCACACAAGGAGTTTCTTCTCTTATTCTTGCCTTTTTCACCTGACTTTTTCCTTTTCTTTTTATTGTCCAGTTTTACCTTCCCCTCCTTCTCCTCCTCTCCCCTCCTTCTCCTCCTCCCCCTCCTACTTCTCCTTTGTCTCTTCGTCGTTGTCTTCGTCGTCGTTTTCGCCGTCGTCTTCATTGTCGTCTTCGTCGCCGCCGCCGCCGGGCCGTCGCCACAGCCGCCGCCGCAATTATCTTCTTCTTCTTCTTCTTCTTCTTCTTCTTCTTCTTCTTCTTCTTCTTCTTCTTCTTCTTCTTCTTCTTCTTCTTCTTCTTCTTCTTCTTCTTCTTCTTCTTCTTCTTCTTCTTCTTTTTCTTCTCCTTCTTCTTCTTCTTCTTCTTCTTCTTCTTCTTCTTCTTCTTCTTCTTCTTCTTCTTCTTCTTCTTCTTCTTCTTCTTCTTCTTCTTCTTCTTCTTCTTCTTCTTCTTCTTCTTCTTCTTCTTCTTCTGTGTGTTTGGCGGGTGGTTGGGGTGTGTGAGTGGGTTGGTAGGCGGGGTATGTTTAAGTTGATGTGTGAGTGGGGGATGTGTGAGTGTGAGTGGTTGAGAGATGAGTACGTGGGTGAGTCGATGTGTGTGGGGGATGTGTGTATGGGAGGAGGATGTGTGTGAGTGGGGGATGTGTGTGGGTTGGGTATGTGTGTGTGGGTGGATAGATGGAGGATGAGTTGATGATGTGTAGGTGGGTGTGTGTGTGGGATGGGGGATGGGAGTGGGGTGTGTGCGGGTGGGTGGGGGATATGTGGGTGGATGGGTGCGTGTTGTGTGTGGGTGGTGAGAGAAATTGCGTGGTGGGGGAAGTGTGTGTGGGGGTGTGTGTGTGTGGGTGCATGATGTGTGGGTAGGCAGGGGATGTGTGTGTGGGTGGGGGATGTGTAGTTGGGGGATGTGTTTGGCTGTGTTATTCGTGGTGTGTGAGTGAGTGGGGGTGAGTGTGTGTTGGTTGGTGGATGGGTGGAGGATATGTGTGTGTGGGAGGGTAGATGTGTGTAGGTGGGGGATGTGTGGGTAGGGATGGGTGGATGGGTTGGGGAATATATGTGTGCCTGGGGGTGTGTGCGTTTTGAGAGGTGTGTGTGTGTGTGTGTGTGTGTGTGTGTGGTGGATCTGTTGTGGGTGGGAATTGTGTGGGTGGCTGGGGATATGTCTCATCACATGTTAATAAGCATTGTTTATATTTACAACAATAATTTGACAATGATTTATTTCTATGTAAATGCATCATGCACTATTGATGAACGAAAGATGAGTGATTGGAAGGGCCGAATGTAAGACGGGCCTAAGTGCCCAATTTGTAACCCTTCGAAAATAAAGATCAATAAATAAATAAATAAATAAATAAATAAATAAATAAATCTTCTTCTTCTTCTTCTTCTTCTTCTTCTTCTTCTTCTTCTTCTTCTTCTTCTTCTTCTTCTTCTTCTTCTTCTTCTTCTTCTTCTTCTTCTTCTTCTTCTTCTTCTTCTTCTTCTTCTTCTTCTTCTTCTTCTTCTTCTTCCTCTTCTTCTTCGATTTTATACATGACATTTATTTTAGTAATATGCAACCGGGAGAGATATACCTCGTCATCCTCAACATCATCACAAAAATCATCACCATCATAATGTATCATGCCGATAAACGTGGGTGGTCATGTTTCACCATCTCACGCGATAACCAGAGTCGTGGATCAGTTCTGTGTTCTTGTCTCGAACATGCGACGTGGTCAAACTATCCAGATATTTACTTATCTGCCTTCCCCTTGCTTTCCCCCCCTCAATAATTCCAATTGTCACTAAGTTCTCTAGGTTATACACCTATTCAGGTATTATTTTGGCCACCACGCTAACCATGTAATTCCCCAGTGTGCCGCAGCAAGACAGGAACCACTGAAGATTAGTTCTAAGTCACTGACGTATCTAAATATTGAGCACAACCCACTACTGGCAACGCCGATCGCATTCTGGTATGAACCTAAGGCCTATCCACGTCAATATGGAAGCACTATACTCGAGTTTCGCCCTCATTTGAGCTCGTCAGTAGTGCATATCCCTGACCGGATCCGGAAACAGTCCCGGATCACGCGTGTGAAGCGGGTGTGTAACCACGCGGCACACGCTGGACACGCCAAATTATCATAACAGAATATTACAACGTTACCCATCGTAGGTTATGCACACCCTCTTTACACGCCAGTGATCCGGGGCTTGTTTCCGGATCCGGTCAGGGATATGCACTGATGGCGAGCTCAAACGAGAGCGAAACTCGAGTATAGTGCTTCCATATTGACGTGGATAGGCCTTAGGTTCATACCAGAATACGATCAGCGTTGCCAGTAGTGGGTTGTGCTCAATATTTAAATTTCAAATCCCGAAACAACCAAATAATCAACTGACGTATCTATGACAGTAGATTAGTGTGGCCGTGATAACTGCGACATTCATCCGCCATATAAAACGTCATCCTGAAATGGACCATGAAAGTGCTGCCTCCCATCTCCGATTACTATCCTCTCGATCACATTACAATGTAAATTTAAAAAAAAAGAAAAGAAAAAAGGCATCCCGCACACGTCTTTAACCCATGGGGTATACGGTGATCGCACATATTTGTATAGTTTAATCCACACCCGGTGGCCTGTGTGGCATCAGCCGTCTTTACTTGCCATGATATTTCCTGGTACCTTTGTTAGAGTGGATCGACCTGAAGGTAACCATAGTACCATAGCAGATACCGCCGTGGGGTGGGACGTTTTAGGGATTGACATATTCTAGGCCACTTGCAGCTTTCTCCGCTATCTCTTGCAGCTTTCTCCGTTTCATCTTGCAGCTTTCTCTGATATCTCTTGCAGCTTTCTCCAATATTATCTATCCGTGTCTTTAATTCTCTTCTCTATGTTTTTGACTTCTCTTTAGTTCGTTTTATCTGTGGGTTAGAGAAGGCTTTCTTGTTATACTATTCACTGGTGTTCTCAATATGTTGTTTTGTCCCGCGCCAGGGTCATTTCCTCAACTGTTGATTCTCTGGGATTTGTTTTAGTTCCCTCTATAAACTCCATCTTGGTTACACTGTCATAAAATATACATTCTTCAAGTCTGCGAAGGCTCCTACTAATGAATGTTTACTGCTTATTAGAAATACTTTTATTCGTTTTCATGTTTCTGATCCATACAATAGTACTGCTTTTTTGCCATTGGAGGCTAATATTCAACGTTTTGATGTTTCATTTAATTTTCACACATGTCAATGCATTAAAAAACCCTCTTGTTCTTTGTTTTCCAGTTTTAATGTCTTTGTCTGTGCCTCCGGATTTGTTTGAACTGCTATTTAAATATGTGTAGTTTTCTTGCGCTCGCTCGCTTTGAACTCAAACATAGTCCATACACACTGCTTCATTTAGCACTGGCTGAATTTTGCATGCGGATTAGCTTTCTCTATAACCAGTGTCCCTCGCCATCAGACGAACCCACTCCGACTTCAGAGGTACTTGTAATTTACGTCCCCAAGCAAAGGGCAAGAATTCAACATTTTAGTCCAACTGTCCGGTGTAGGAGATGAACCCCTTACCTCGGCATCAGCGCACAGGATGTTTAAGAATGCGCTTTCTTATCCATTCAGCTATCCTGACCTCCCAATATGTGTATGATTCCATCTCTTGAAGTGAGGTTTCACGAAATGAAAAATCGAGATACTTTCTTGATTTATTATCAATAACTTTGCCTTTAACTTGTGAATGTTAAGATCCCATTATTGTGGCCTCTCATCAATTGACTGTGCTTTTGATTTCATGTGTGCGACACGAGGGCAATGTCGTCAGTGAAGTCTAGATCACGACATTGCTCTGTCAGATTCATTAAATTCCAATTCTGGTTGTAGTTATTGTCTTTATAATCCAGTCTATAGTCAGTAAAAGTATTACAGGTGACAAAACGTATCTCTGTCACACTATTGATCTTACATCAACATATCCATAAGTTTACCTCCAGGCAAAATTCTACATTTCCTGTCCTCATTCGCTGCCTTTATTATGTTAACGATCATCTCTTAGAATGGATTGTGCCTTATCAATTAGAAAAAGAGATTCCTTATCAATTCTGTCTCAGGCCTGTTCATAGTAAACGAATCAAATACAAAACGACGAATTTTGTTCAATGCGTTGCTCTGTTATTATGCGTAATGCAGCTCTCAAGCCTGTTCAATGTCTGTTTGGTTATAAACTTGCCTGCGGATAGGAGCGCTTGCTCTTAAACATCCGGTGTGCAGATGCCGGGGTAGCGAGTTCAACCCCTACACCGGACAATTAGACAAAATATTCACTTCTTGTCCTTGACTTGGGGAAGTAAATTACAAGTACCTCTGAAGTTGGAGTGGGTTCGCCTGTTGGCGAAAGACACTGGTAATAGGGAAAGCTTTCCAACGTGCAAAAATCAGTGGAGTGCATTAGAAGTAGTAACATGTGTATAAATAAGTTTGGGTTTTCCGCGAGTGAACTAAACAAAATCTCTTAGTAGTATATAAATGACCAGTCTTGTCCATGGGACACATTTTGCAGTCCCATTCCCATCCCATCCCACGGTAATTTTGCCTGTCCCACACCCGTGGGATTCCCATGGGATTCCCATGATAATACTAATATGGAATACAGTTCAAATAAAATTATGAAATTTATGAAAATTTAGGGTTAGTGTCTACTAAATAGGACTACATGTACAAAGAGACACGTAAAACAACAGAATTTGTTAATTTTAATATTCAAGAGTATTTTATTAAAACAAAGTTTACTCTAAATATAACAATTCAGTGTCATTCTGACAATCTCACTCGGTTTCTGAGTCTCTCTGGTCATTCAACACATTATCAATTTCCTGCCGATCGACTGTTTCTAATAAATCAGTTAATCCTTGAATTCCCTGAACCATTTCCACAAGTTTAATCTTACACGCAAATCTGATATATAGTGTTTATAATGAGAGCTGGTAACATCCGTTTTCGTAACTTACTCAACAACAATCCAGCTGCACTTAACAAGCGCTCTACTGCCACTGAGGACACTGGTATGGCCAAGACAATTTTCGCACTTGCTGTTAGCAGTGGAAATCTACGTTCATTTTTCCAATAATTTAATGGTTGTGAAGTTGGTTGCCGTAACTTTTGAAACATGGTGATTCATCCTCAAGGCATGTGTTTCTGGGGTCATCAAACTTAAGTGTTTTGTTTGGTGGAGGATCAAAATATAAGTCAAAATCACTTTTCGGCTTTTGTTCTACAAATACTTCACATACAGCAGATGATTCAGAAGAAAGCTTTAAATCTTTGATGAATGAAATAACAGTTGGAACAACAGACTTTGTAAAAGCGATGCAATCATTGGTCCATTTATTGGTGTCCACATTCCCTTTCTTTTTAGTAAAAACTGACTTGACCATGTCTTCTATTTTGGCTTTAATGTCAACTCCAGTAAGGAATGCTGCAGTAACTGCCATAGAACTGCCGCAATATGGCCAGAGTTTTCCTCCAATAATTTTCTGAAAAGTTCTGACAATATTTCTTCACCATGCTGCTGGAAGTTTCTTCGTCAATATCAACAATAACTTTGTACAACTGATAGTCTAGAAGGAAGTATAACAGCAAAAGTAAATGTTTTTAATTTCTCATGTATGTACAGCATTCCTTTAATCTGAACAATATTCGGAATTTTGTTTAAGAATTCTTCATCATCTTCTTTAAAGTAATGTTAGTAATATTTTAAATGGGCATTGAAACGTTGGTTATATGATCGCATGCGCGCATTTATTAATTTATCCGGTGTCTGACCACGAGATTAAGAATTGATACAAGTACACAAAGAAAAGGGAAAGATAAAAGGCTTTGAAAAGTTTTTTAAAAAAAAGTTGCTATGACATGGCTACTGTCCCATGTGTCCCATTGGAAATACAAACGTTTGCTGTCCCGTCCCACCCCATCCCATGGGACATTTCCCTCTAGTCTGCTGTTATGTCTTTAATCTACTAAGTAATTTGAGCAGTAATTCAGCTGAGGTTTTATATTGGCTTTAATATATGCTACTTGGATACCATCTGGACCAACAGCTGTCCCATCCTTCAGCAGTTTGTTAAGGCCTCTAAAATCTTCTTCAGATGTTTTCTCACAGCTGATAACTAGCTCCACTTATGCAGCGCAATCTTGTATGGTCTGGTCTAAACAAAAGTTCCTGAAATTATTCGGCCTATTTGTTTATTTGCTATTTATATCAATGACATCTGTCCCATACTATTTTCAATAAGTCCATTTGCTTGGTTATATTTTCATACTATTTTCCGTATAATGCCCTAAAGCTCCCTGGTCTACTTTAGGGTGCGCTATGTCTGCCTCTCCTATTAGGCCATATAAATATTGTTTTTTATTCGCTCTCATCTGCTTTTAACTTCTTCATTAAGGCCTGTGTATTTTTCATATTTGAGTTTTTCCATTCTTTAAATATTTGTATGCGTGTTTTAATATTTATTTGTCTTTGATTACCTATTGTACTTTCATGTTACGTGTAAATTCCTCCTTAACTTGTTCATCCATATCATTTATTGGTGCGTAACCGTGGATCACATTCATACATTTCTTTAGTTTCCTTAGTGTATTTTTCATTGTCACTGATTTCACCAGTTCTGGTTTTGTTAAAATCTGTATTGTTTTTCTATTCGTGGCTCTTTTAATGTTGGCAGTTTATCTTCTGAGGTTAACATATTTATGTGTACAGTGTATCATTTAACGTCCACATATTTCTGTTTACAGTGCATCCTCACATATCTACATGATCTGTTGGCAGTGTGTCATCAGATGTCATCATATTTATGTTTGTAGTGTATTATTCCATGCTTACATATTTCTGCTTGTAGTATATCATCTTGTGGTTAAAAATGTCTACTTTTTCAATGTATCGTTTGAAATCTGGGCATGTCTATTTGCATTGAATCTTCTGATATCTATATTGTTATGTCTGCTTTGCATCGTCTGATATTTAAATTTTTCGATCTGCATTGTATCTTCTGATATCTACGTTTTTATGTCTGCAGTGTATCTTTAGATATCTGTACACATATGCATTGTATCTTTTAATATCTACATATTGTTGTTTAAAGTGTATTGTAGATGGCTGCAATCTTTTAATATTTCACTTAATCCTCTGATATCTACCCATTTCTGTTTACTTTGCAACTTCTGATTTTCTAAATATGTCTATTTGCATTATATCTTGTGATATCTACATATTTCTGTTTGCCGTGTATCTTCTTACGTCTACATATTTATGTTTGTAATGTATCCTATTGTCTACTTATTTGTACTTGCAGTGTAGCTTCTGATGTCCATAACACTGTTCGTAAAGTATCCTCTGCTGTCTTCATTGTTCTGTTTCCATTAAATCATCTTTCAAGTTCCCATCGTTGCTCTCATGTCTACATAGTTATGTTTGCAGTGTATATTCTCATGCCTACATATTTCTATTAGCAGTATGTCCCATGATGCCCACTGACAGGGCTCTTTGGTGATGGAATTAACTTGATTAAATTACCTTATGATGTGTAAGACTTTATGAAGTTTATGTCTGTGACTGATTATCTCTTGACTCGAATATTTCATCCCCTACTCATCGATCCTTGTCACGACAGTGTCACATACAAAATAAGACTGGTAATACACTGTGGACACTGGTCCTCACATATACCGAATTAATTTACAGAACAGACTCTAGATGAGCTTCAATTCTTTAGCATCTGAAATCACTCTTCACATTTGATACATACAAATGTAACATGCCAAATTATCATGAAAACCTCACAATAAATAGCTAACTAATGATTAAAGCCCAAAACATACTTGTTGCCATACGAACTGTCTGGGACTCGACAATCCATGCGTCCAGTTTGACGATTAGCTCCAGACATCCTAATCTCCACGAGCCACTTTGACTCGATTACTATCTTTCCGTTTTTCACGCATTTTTCGTGACTTCGTCCTTTGCCACTCTTCTTGTGATTGCTCCAACTTTCTCTGTCTAACTCATGACACTAATAAGGCGGAATTCTGACGTGGCAGGATTATAGCACCTAAATATTTCTGTTTGCAGTGTATGATCTAAGGACTACGTATTTGTGTTTTAATATTTGTTCTTTTTTAACTTGTGTTCTTTTCCCACATTCCCCGCTAACACATTCCTTGTGTGGTCAGGGAGAGGATAATAAACAGAGCCTTTGTGGCGAATTGGTTACGAACCCAGTTCGTTCGCAATCACGCATACCACGTTCGAAACACAGCTGCGGGAGATTTGGAACCGGATCGCATTGCGTTGATTTTCATACAATGGTATCAGTGCCGGGGATTTAGAAAGCAATGGCAAACTACTGAACTTAATCTTGCCATGAAATCACCAACAGTAAAAAATGCTGCGGTTAACTTACTTCATCTAAAGGATATGCAACTAACGTTTTGTGTGGGTTGTATACTGAGTGCTATTCGTTGCTATGTTGTTCCGTTAATCCTTCGCTTGGTGGTTCCACTGTGTCTTAATTCAACGCTCTTTGCTGTTTTTGGGGAAGTCTATTTACATCATATAATGGTCTTCTTTGTTCTTTTGTCCATACAATCAATGGCTGTATTTGTGCCTCAGAGAAAGAAAACAAAAACTAACGTTGATTTGTCTGAAGTCTGTCTGGCATAGATTCAATGTCATGCTACTTCGCTGATTAGTGAATTGAGAGATGGAAATTGTTCACCATGTTCCCATGAACTACATTGAATGAATTTGAGCAGTCTCATTGTTGATTTGAAGTGAGGTATTCATGTGGGATCGTGTGAGTGCATTGAATTGATTATAAAATCGTTGAAACGTTGTGTTCGTTGAATTAACATATAAGCCTCAATCTAGACGAAGCCCCAAGGGCTGGGAAACGTTACGTTATAACGATTAATTGGAAACCTGGTTTTGATCTGTACTGGTTGCTTTACACCAGTGTCTAGAATACAAACGCTCTAACTGAAGATCAGAGGGATTAGAAAGAACAACACACCAAGCGCAAGAGGGGGCTCTTCGGTCAACTAAAACTGGCAAAACTCCATCCGTAGGCTTGTGGGTATTAGGGAGGGGATCGAAGCACCTGCTTACACTTCTTAGTGCCTTGAATCATCAGCAGATCTGGAGGTTAGCATGGTCGAATGGATAAGACCTCTAGTTCTTTAACATTGATGGCGAGGTAGCGAGTTCAACTCTTATACCGGTTAGTTGAAATAAATATTGACTTCTCTTCCTTGACGTAGGGACGTAATTTACAAGTACCTCAGAAATCGGAGTGGGTTCACGTAATAGTAAAATGGAAAAGTAGTAGCGCGTATATGGACAACGCTTGAATTGAAAGTGAGCGGACATGAAAAAAAAAAAACCAGCACAGTTTATTTAGAACATCAAGAACCGAGATCTGTGGAGAGACATGGTAGCCTTCGCCATTCGGCAGCTAACAAGATGCTGATGATGAGTACAATGATCATAAACCTCAATGAACTTAGTACATTTGTGGGCTCGCGTGAGATAGTTGTCAGGACATGTGGCCAGAATAGAGTTTTCCGAAAGGAAGTTTTCCCTTCTATATTTCCATGATCTTTTTATTTTCATTAAAAAAAGTCGCTTAAAAGTCGACACTTGGAATGTTAGAACTGTGAGTGAGGATGGACAATGTGAGACATTTAAGAGACACGTTATGAGAAGAAATAAATTGGAGAACTTGGTGAGGGGAAAAGAACAAGGGGAAGGCAGAGAAGTAAATACATGGATGGCTTGGCCACGTGGCATGGTCGAGACAAGAACACAGAGCTGATCTACGACTCTAGTGATCGTGTGAGATGGCGAAACATAACCGTCCAAGCTTAACGGCATGGCACAATGATGATGATGAATGTTTCTAACAGTTCATGGAAGGAAGCAGGTTGGAAACGAAAACATTGTCTGTTGATGACTGGAATACGACAGGGGAATTTCTGTCTATCTCGCATTGATAAGTTACCAAATATGGAGCTGGGAATCTACACGAAACCATTGATTTAAAACGTATCTCCGGCATCTTGGCGGGTTTGATAGAAATAGGGGAACACCATAAGGTGCATATAACAGCTGCACACGTAAATAAAAATCTACAATAACATCTAGTAGGGTCGTAATCCACCGACCTGGTAAATACTTACCAACGGGTAGACAGTTCTAGTTGTCTCAGATGGACTCTGTCTACAAGACGTAAATATAAACGTCTATTGAAATTGGAGATGGGTAGCTGATCACAACAGCAGCTGTTTAGTATTACAGTCAACATATTTTTCGTTTATTCACTTCTTATGATATATAACTTTGCCTTATGCACCGGACGAGATGCAGCGAAATATGCCAGGCCATAAATAGTACAATATACTGTCTATGGCTTTGGTGTTTACATTCACTAAGGGAATACCTTTTTTAAAAGTAGAAAACTCTAAGTTGAAAGATCTAACGGCAAAAACAGAATGCGTACTTAGGTACATATGAAGTCACTAGCAGGTCTGTTTTTGAACGTTGTGTGAGTGGAAAATGACAGACAAAGAGCAAGGAACACTCACAACAACAGAAATGAGATTTCTGAGAAGAAAACTCAATGTATCAATAAGAGCGAAAATTAGAAATGTAGAAATCAGGTTACAGCTGGGGTTATAGCAGCGCTTGTCCTGCCCTCGGCAAGATGTGGGGCAACACGTGGTGAGTAAAATAAGGCGCGCGACAAGCGCAGAAAGCTTCAGGGCAGGAAAAAAAGCTGGGAGCAGCCACCCTGGTGGAATTTTGAGGTGGAAAAGGCCTGGGTGGATAAGAGCAGTGCTGTAAGGAAATGGCAAAATGCAAAGAAGAACAGAGTTGCCCATCCTAGTCCTTGCATACACTTAGAAAGAGAGATGCACACAAAAGTAAGCTATTTATTTAACAACAACAACAACAACAACAACAAACTGGTTAAGGTGGTTAACAATGAAAAATAAAAATGGGCAGCCGTAACCACAGACAAGTCACTGAAATTGTTCTGGCGACTACATAAAAGCATCGGTAGGGTAGTCAAGAATAGGAGTATTCCTGACTTCCAAGGTGCTGACTGTCATGGCATAAATGACAGCCAGACAGAATTAAAAGAAGGACTAAGTGCACCAGAATATGGAAGTAGAAGAAAGTAAACACATGAGAACAATAGAGCACTTGGACGGAACAAAGAGACGTCACAAGTGCGTATATGGACAACCAAACGGTTGTCGTGAGTCAGTTGTTGGCCAGCCTCGACATGACTCACATCTAGCAGGCAAATTGGAACATTGTACCTTCAAAGCACGCACGTATTCCACTCACGTGAGGACACTGCACAATACATCGCAACTACTTACACGAGCAGGCATTGGACGAAGATGGGTTTAGCCCTTAAAGAAATCTAGCACTTCGGGCATCGGCAGGTCGCCCAGAGGTCGGAATAACGGATGCAGACTGACGAGGTGTCATGGATCGAGTCTAGCTTCAGACACCCGAGTAGGATAGTGTGAGCGCTTCTGGCATCGGGTAGGATAGCATGAAGGTAACCTAGACAGTTAGGACTGTAGCCGGGTTGACAGTGCACATTGTGAGACTGAGGAGGGAATGTTTGACGGGTGTGAGTGCCTGAAGGCATCAGCATCGTAGACATATGAAGACTTCATTTATGTCTTGCCAACGGTCAATATACGGTTGATTGTCACTGCACCATGGTTTGCTTGAGTCCTTTTCGCTGTGATGGTTGTCGTGTTGTTGTCGTCTGATGTGGGCACGAACCCACACACTCAGTGTATAGCTTACTCCTAGATCATACAACGAGCAAGAACGCAGCTGAGCTGATCTGATGGCCGCGCTACAGTGACCTGGCAGCCGCTACCGATCAGCCCTGTGACACTGACCTCATGTGGCAGAGGACTGACGAGAACAAGGGCAAAGCCCTCTTCGAACGCTATCTAGAGCAGAGCAACCAGACAGACATGAGAGGCTGAAATCTTGCCAAGGAGGTCACATCAGATAGGTGCAAGGCCCAGAACATTTTGGATGAAGACACAGTGACAGTGAAAGACATCAAGGCTGTGCTTCAACGATCAAAAAACAGTGCTCCAGAGCCAGATGGAATAAGATATGACGACATCAGTAGGTGTACCGACAACGAGCTAGAGAAACTAGCAGACATGTACAACAACAGATGTCAATTGAAACGAGAAAAAGAGTGTTGAGGGGATACATAGAGCCTGTTCTTTTGTATGGATGTGAAACTTGGACAATGAGCAATCAAGCTGAAAAGCATCTGATGGCTGCAGAAATGTGGTTTCTGAGGAAAATGTAAAGAATACCATGGACAGACAGAAAAACCAATGACCAAGTACTACAGGAGACAAATGAACATCGTAAACTGATTAGAGAAATTAGACGTAGACAGTCAAAATTTTTTGGTCATGTTATGAGAAGAAATGGATTGGAGAACATAGTGACAACTGGCAAGATCGAGGGGAACAGACCAAGAGGAAGACCGAGAGGAAAATACCTGGATGGCTTGGCCACATGGCATGGACGAGACAGGAACACTGAGCTGATCCACGACACTGGTGATCGAGTGAAATGGCGAGTCATGACCGCCCACGCTTTCCAGCATGGCACATGATTGATTGATTGATTGATTGACAACAACAGTACAGGTAGTGCTAGCATCAAGGAGGAGTGGTTACACAGCTATCTGATTCCCTTGCCGAAGCCTGGTAAAGACAACACAACATTTAGGGATATCGAGTAATAACCATGCAGAATACAATAGGCAAGCTGCTGGAGAAGTTAACTGCCAGAAAAAATATCAAGCCAGCTAGAGAGGCAAGGTGTTTTCCCACCTACCCTGGGAGGGTACCGTCCAAAAAGACTTAGTTAGTTTGTTGGTTAGTTAGTTAGTTAGTTAGCTAGTTAGTTAGTTAGTTAGTTAGTTAGTTAGTTAGTTAGTTAGTTAGTTAGTTAGTCGCGGTTCCAACTTCACGGCAACATGTCGTCCCCATTATGCTCTGTTCCTGGGCAGTGAATATCACACAAGATGCTCCTCACTGCCCTATGTGAAGAATGGAATAGACAGGAGTATCGGCAAGCCAACAGCCCGCACAGGTACACTGCATAATGCCGCCGACAGAATGCCACCACAAATGTCCTCCACAAAAAATACAGTTCATCGTCGATAGAATCGGCAGTCATCAGAAAGACTTTATTGACCCAGGTTTTGTCCCATATGGCTCAGTCTCTTTCCGCAGGGCGACCCTTCGAAACCGCAGCACAAAGCACGAACTCTGTACCTCCAGCGACGACTCCCAGGAGTCTTCTGAAAAATGTACCCGTGAACAGAAAAGGCAAACCAGTCATTTCAGCAACAGCGGGCCGTCATCGTTCCGAACATGCAGTTCACGATACAGACAACCGCAGACAGATATAAATGCATTCCACACGAAATTCACAGCTCACAGTGTCGCGCACACACTCACTCAGTAGTGGGGCGACGGAACTATGCACTACCAGTCCCACATGAGGAAAATGCGAATGCAAACCGCAGCCCCAAGCGTAAACACTCCAGAGGCCTTAACGGTTTAAATGCCTATCCGCCATGTTGGTGACCGGAAGTCCCAATAGACTGTAGACTAAGTCTCAGCCAAAGCCTCATTAGTCGCCTCTTACGACATGCATGGAAGGCAATAGTGTTACTATTCTTCGCTTCCCTTATGGGCCCCGGCAACACACGGGCCAAAAAGAGAAACCTGGACCAATGCAGCAGTTTTTGCCCATGATGTCTATGAAGGTTTCCACTCAGGCATTGAAACATTTGATGGAGCGATTAATCTTGAGGACCCGTTCAAAAGAGCACCATGGGAGTTTTTAATGCTTCAGCTTCTTGAACTCAAGATAAATCCTTTCCTCCTTAGTTGGATCGCTGCAGCGTTCTTCTAATAGCAAGTAGTTTTTAGATGTGGCAGTTGGACTTCGGAGCCAACAACAATATATCCTGGCCTACCACAGGGATCACCATTATCTCTGGTGCTGTTCAACGACTACACTGTGAGAATCACCAGTGAGCAAATAATAGGATAGGGGAGGACATGTTGTATGTAGACGATGCTTTAGTGTATCGTCAGGGTAAGAATAGAGATCAGGTTGCTGTGGAACTACAAACCGAACTCAGTCGCATAAGCACTTGGTGTGTTCAAGCAGGAGCAATGGTCAAACCAACAAAGGCAACAGTGACATGGTTCTCTTTGAATAACCATATTGTTAACACCCCAACGCCAACTGTATATCTGGGTTCAGAGACGGTGGAAAGAACGCAGGCAATGAATTACTTGGGGATACGGTTTGATCGAAGCCTGGCTTATACTGAGCACGTAGACCAGGTGATAACAAAGGCCAAGACGGGGGTTTCGCTGCTATGCGGGTGATGGCGGCGGAAAACTGTGAGCAGCGCCATCTATGTCTTCTTTACGAGGGTCTGGTCCTTTCTGTTTTGGAGTATGCGATGGCGATCCTGACTCTCAGCCATAAGCAGATAGTAAGGATGGAAAGGATACCGAACGAAGCTATGCGCATTATTTTTGGATGTACAAGAGATACAGCATGCAGGGCGATGCGCTACCTTCTTGATTTTCCAACCATGTGGGACACAATACAAATTTGCCAAGCATGTGCATATCTCTGAAGCAAAGCAAAACACAACATCCATTGTATAGCGAGATTAAGAAGGTAAAGGGCAGCAGGTTAAAAAGAGGAATGTCGTGGAAGGGTCAAGCCAAAAACATTCTGTAGCAGGTGTGTTCACTTGAGGACTTAGAACTGGTGAGGAGTGGGTACAAGTGCCAACATAGCTCTGTACATCCTTTACAGTGTGCATTCAACTAGACAGGAAATGCAGACAAGAAAATCCAACTGCTGCGGAGGCGGAAGTACAGGCTCTGATCTTAGAGAATTCTTTAGAGGATGATGCTGTCATCTACACAGATGGGTCTGTCGTCCGAGGAGTGAGGAATTCATGGGCCTTTACGGTTCAGGCCGGAGGGAAAATTGTGAAAGAAGAGTCTGGCGCTTTTGCTTTGACCACAAGCAAACTGACTATGGAAGTCATAGCAGTAAGTAAAGCAATAACATGGCTCGAGACACAGACATTCAATCGGGCATGTGTCCTTAGTGACTCAATGAGTATGCTCAGGAGTATAGAAATGTGGAGGGTCCGAAGAGAGTGGCTGCTGTCTCTGGAGCGGTCTCGGCTTACAAAGATTAGTATCATCTTCGTGCTGGGACATGTGGGTGTACAAGGGAATAAGCAGGCCGATAGGCTTGCAGGTAAGGCTACTGTGGAAGACGGACGAGCCATGGACGAGGCAGACATTCTGAATGCTCTACGAAAAGTAAGTTGTTTACGAGAACCATGCGATGACTGGGAATCTACAACCTTGGTCAGGCTGCGAGAACAGCAAGAAGAAATGTGGCCAAGCTAGAACACTACGCAGGAAGCCAAAAGAAAAGTAATAAACCATCATAGAACTGGTGTCGTGAGCAGCTACACGCTGCGGGATTTGCTGAGGAGGGGATCCGAGCACTTATGGACTGAATGGTTCGAAGTGCAATGAGGATGATCTGTCGACTAACTAATTAACTAACTAACTGACTGACTGACTGACTAACTGACTGCTTGTCTGACTGACTGACTGACTGACTGACTGACTGATTGACTTACTAACTATAGCAGCGCTAGATTTTATTAGAAGGTAGTAAGTCAAGTGGTTTGGTCATGTAACTAAGTTACCAACAAAGAGTATACCACAACAAGCAATGATGTACAGACCAGATGGAAACATAAGAAGAGGCCAACCAGGTAAACGATGGACAGAGGGAATACCAAAGTCTATGGAAATCTCCATATGTGAAGCCCATAAACAGGCACTCTACCGCTGTGTATACTTCACCTCGACACCAATATATATTGTTGTTGTCCTCGCATATTCATATATCGAAAGATAACAAGTACACACAAAAAGATAACAAATATTGGCAGCAACAAAACAAACGCAAACTAATAAACTACAATAGATTACAGTAGCAGACAACTGAAATGTATACCTCGGGAATTTGAGAGCGTACTTTTATTAATTAACCGGCACTGTAGCTTAGGGGATGATGAGACGAGTATCTCCATAGTACCCCGACACAACGAGCTGGGAATTCGAAATCAGCCGCGGGCGAATTTCAAGCAGAGAGCGCTTTTGCTTAGATTTCCACGAAGCGTTTTATATCGAAATATAAATACCTAGTAAATAACAGACAGCCAATAAATGCTTGATTCGATGGCGAAGTCCTGCAAAGGACATGTTATTAACTTTTGTATCTCATGTTACTGGCAGAAATTTAATCAAGAGAACTGGTTATTTTAAATGGCAAAGGTCGAGACATTAGAAATTAATACTTAGGGCAACGCTAAATAAGATGTTTTGTATAATTTATAGCGTATAAAAAGATATTGATTACAGATGTTGATATCGCAATCTAACATGCAACAAAAGAGTGTGCTAGGGTCCTGTGGGGAAACAAAAACCATAAATACAAGTATACACCGTATAACATTATTTTCATCCATTTCGCACTGTGATTTATGTTCATCTGGTCCGAAGTAACAAAACCTTGGACAAAGTGGCGCGTTGGAGCGTATTTATTGTTACTTTTCTTAGTCTTTATTCTATTTTGTCTATTCACTTTTCCACTGTGAATTCCCCATCCATCCATCATGTGCTATGCCGATAAGCGTGGGCGGTCATGTTTTGCCATCTCACTCGATCACCAGAGTTGTAGATCAGCTCCGTGTTTCTGTCTCGACCATGCCAAATGGCCAAGCAGTCCTGGTATTTACTTCTCGGTCTTCCCCTTGGTATCTTCCCTTCGATCTTGTCAGTTGTCACCAAGTTCTTCAATTCATTTCTTTTCATAACATGCCCAAAACATTTTGACTGTCTACGTCTAATGTCTCTAATCAGTTTACGATCTTCATTTGTTTTCTGAAGGACTTGTTCATTTGTTTTTCTGTCTGTCCATGGTAATCACATTTCCTCAGTCATCAGATGTTTTTCAACTTGTCTGCTCATTGTCCAAGCTTCACATCCATATAAATACACAGGTTCTATGTAGCTCTTCAACACTATTTTTTCTCGTGTTAATTGATATCTATTTATAGGTCAGTATGTTTTTTATCTACCAAAAGGCTACCTTCGCAATGGCAATTCTTGTTCTAATCTCTTTAAGGCATATCCCATCAGATGATATGACTGCTCCGAGATAGTTGTACCGATTCACTTGTTTAATAATATGCCCATTTACTTGTATATTACATTGTGGTATTTCTTCCTTCCTAGTGACGACAATAATCTGTGTCTAGAATTCACTTCTAACCCTAGTTGTTCACAGTCTGCAACAACCGCATCTTCCACACAGTAATACTATCAACACCATACTATACGCTGACGACATAGTAATATTATCAACAACATACTATGTGCTGACGACATAGTAATAATATCAACAACATACTATACGCTGACGATATTGTAATACTATCAAAAACATACTATGCGCTGACGATATTGTAATACTATCAAAAACATACTATGCGCTGATGACACAGTATACGCTGCAAACAACACACTTTACGCTGACGACACAGTAGCGGTGTAAACAACATACTATACGCTGACGACACAGTATACGCTGCAAACAACATACTATACGCTGACGACACAGTAGCGGTGTAAACAACATACTATACGCTGACGACACAGTAACACTGTAAACAACATACTATACGCTGACGACACAGTAGCGGTGTAAACAACATACTATACGCTGACGACACAGTAGCGGTGTAAACAACATACTATACGCTGACGACACAGTAGCGGTGTAAACAACATACTATACGCTGACGACACAGTAACACTGTAAACAACATACTATACGCTGACGACACAGTAGCAGTGTAAACAACATACTATACGCTGACGACACAGTAACACTGTAAACAACATACTATACGCTGACGACACTGTAGCGGTGTAAACAACATACTATACGCTGACGACACAGTAGCGGTGTAAACAACATACTATACGCTGACGACACAGTAACACTGTAAACAACATACTATACGCTGACGACACAGTAACACTGTAAACAACATACTATACGCTGACGACACAGTAGCGGTGTAAACAACATACTATACGCTGACGACACAGTAGCGGTGTACACAACATACTATACGCTGACGACACAGTAGCGGTGTAAACAACATACTATACGCTGACGACACAGTAACACTGTAAACAACATACTATACGCTGACGACACAGTAACACTGTAAACAACATACTATACGCTGACGACACAGTAACACTGTAAACAACATACTATACGCTGACGACACAGTAACACTGTAAACAACATACTATACGCTGACGACACAGTAACACCGTAAACAACATACTATACGCTGACGACACAGTAGCGGTGTAAACAACATACTATACG
Organism: Cepaea hortensis; assembly: GCA_963921405.1. Lineage (NCBI taxonomy): Eukaryota > Metazoa > Mollusca > Gastropoda > Stylommatophora > Helicidae > Cepaea > Cepaea hortensis. Next base: position 31,032,761 of record OY992885.1, read on the forward strand.
CTGACGACACAGTAACACTGTAAACAACATACTATACGCTGACGACACAGTAACACTGTAAACAACATACTATACGCTGACGACACAGTAGCGGTGTAAACAACATACTATACGCTGACGACACAGTAGCGGTGTAAACAACATACTATACGCTGACGACACAGTAGCGGTGTAAACAACATACTATACGCTGACGACACAGTAACACTGTAAACAACATACAATACGCTGACGACACAGTAACACTGTAAACAACATACTATACGCTGACGACACAGTAGCGGTGTAAACAACATACTATACGCTGACGACACAGTATACGCTGCAAACAACATACTATACGCTGACGACACAGTAACACTGTAAACAACATACTATACGCTGACGACACAGTAACACTGTAAACAACATACTATACGTTGACGACACAGTAGCGGTGTAAACAACATACTATACGTTGACGACACAGTAGCGGTGTAAACAACATACTATACGCTGACGACACAGTAACACTGTAAACAACATACTATACGCTGACGACACAGTAGCGGTGTAAACAACATACTATACGCTGGCGATACAGTAATACTTTCAACAAAATACTATACGCTGACTATATAGTAATACTAGCAACAACATACTATATACTGATGACACAATAACGCTGTAAACAACACACACGTGAACTGAAAATCTAATTAAGTCAGCGAAAGAGGAAAGTAAAAGAGTAAACTGAAAAATCAGTATTTAAATCACAATGCAAATGAAACAAAAATAATGACAACCGATAAAACAAATATATATAGATATTAAATAACAGCTGAAATCATTACATTGTACAAACCAAACCAGCTAATGCATTCATGTATCGGAACAGATAGAAAAACAAAAGCTGAGCTCATGCTTATTTCCAGTGGGAATATATTGGTGATGAAACTTGGATGCTTAACAAATCAATTGAATAACACGTAGGCGACTCTGAATATAAGTGTTTATCATCATCATCATCATCGTCTTCCACATTTTTGTCAAGCGTCGTGGGGAATAGTAGTTCATTTTACAGCTTCCGAAGTTTGGCTCTAACTAGTGTCAGTTAATGTGATTATACAGTGATTTAGGTGTCGTCAATTTATTTGCTTCGCCGGCGCCCTCTTGCTCTCGTATATAATTTTCATAAATGTAGAGCCGCTACTGGAAGTTGATGATGTTGCATTCTAACGAAATGGCTGAACCATGTGATCTTCTGCTTTTCAATATATATGGCACAAGGTATTCATGCCACTGTCTGTCTGATAACATCATTCGTTACCAAGTCTCGGATAATTACGTCGGCGGCTCTCCTCAATCATTTCATTTAGCAGGTCTTGATTTTGCCTAAGTGTGATTTGTATAATGTCCAAGTTTGACACTGGTAGCATAGGAGTGGTACGTTGTTGTGAATATCCTATATATTTTCGTTCGTTTTGGAAACAAGCATATTTTGAAATTTCAGAGTGGGTGATAGCTGATATATAAGCGCACTTGCCATACGACATCTGATTTCGATGTCTCTGTTTATAATATAAATGTTTTAGATGAGTTTACAGAATTCCTGGAGGAAATTGAGAACACATAGACCGGTCGAACAAGAACTGTGTGGAACAGGTGCTTGGGCCAAAAGAAAAAGAGAACTGAGGAAAATGAAATAATTTAGAAATTAAACCAAACAACATAAAATCCATTAAGAACGTCGTGACAAATGAACAGATCAAGGGGAAGAGAGACAGAGGCATACTAAGAGAAATGATGCTGGATGGACTGGATGCTGGCATGGACGAATATCATCAGCAGAGATGATGATGATGATGATGATGATGATGATGATGATGATGATGATGATGATGATGATGATGATGAAAAAACATGAATGTCTGGAACATATTACAATGCAGCGGTGTACCGGAGATGCGGGCAAGCGGATAACCATACCGTAGATTCTGATATAATAGTTTACACATGACATCAACAGAGGCAGTACGGCTGGCTTATGATAGAAGAATGTTTAAAGACTTATGGTGAAACATTTTTCGAACAGAGCAAGGCGCTGTATGATGGATGGCCAGTTTGTAGCACGTTTCTAAAAGCAAATACGGAAACACCTCGGCTTGTGATCGACTTGGATAAAGGAAGCATTGAGACCAATTAGGTATATGGTGATAGTCCCATATTTTAGAGACCTCTCGGCATTCATTGGCCGCTATTACTTCTCCGAACATTTCCTAGTATCACTTCTAAACTAGGACGGCCTGGGACCCAGATAGATTAACTACCAGTTCCCTCCTAGATAAGGATTGGAATAGAGCCACAGAGTCGGCTGGCTAGAGTTATTTCGATGGAAGTTGGAATAGTCGGCCACAGAGGCGGCTGGCTAGAGTTATCTCGATGGAAGTTGGAATAGACAACTACAGAGGCGGCTGGCTAGAGTTATCTCGATGGAAGTTGGAACAGACGACCACAGAGGCGACTGGCTAGAGTTATCTCGATGGAAGTTGGAATAGACGGCCACAGAGGCGACTGGCTAGAGTTATCTCGATGGAAGTTGGAACAGACGACCACAGAGGCGACTGGCTAGAGTTATCTCGATGGAAGTTGGAATAGACGGCCACAGAGGCGGCTGGCTAGAGTTATCTCGATGGAAGTTGGAATAGACGGCCACAGAGGCGACTGGCTAGAGTTATCTCGATGGAAGTTGGAATAGACGGCCACAGAGGCGACTGGCTAGAGTTATCTCGATGGAAGTTGGAATAGACGACCACAGAGACGGCTGGCTAGAGAGCTAGTAATTGCGCTACCATGTCTCCTACTGACTTGTGTGGCGAGGACTAATAATGTAAGAATCAAGAACATACGTACCGGACATGCAGACCCACTAGTGAACTTGATAGGGAACTGCGCTGGTAATGCCATGAGCGCGGCCAAACCGAGTTTCAACAACTGGGCTCGTCGGCTGCCAAAATGAGAGACAAATTGGCCACCTATTCCTTCTCGCTCTCGGCCTACAAAATGCGATACTGCTATCACATCACAGACAATTAGTGAAAACTGCGTCGGGACAATTTAATTACTATTATTCTTTGACGTAGGTGATAGGAGCTGCGGTAGAATAATGGCTGTACGCTCGGCTGCCGGCCCAATGAACACAGATTCATTGCGTATCGCGGAGGAGTCCAAATTTTAACAATGTCTGGGTTCCAAAGTGGACCCAGCTAAAATGGGCACCATTAAACTTCTTGGGTAATAAAGGCTGCAGTTGTGATACTGATCACATAACCCCTTGAATGCCAATTGGTCTATACACATATTAGTCGAGCACCATATGCACAGTACGCCTCAAAACGTGTACAATTGATCTTCAAATTGCTTATATGGGTTATTCGCTGTGGCGAAGGGGTTTCGAACACGATTCTCAAACCCGCATACCGCGTTGGAAACACATCTGCATGCGATTTGGAAGCAGACCGCCTTGCGTTAGTTTTTTATAAAATGATATGAGCCTTGGTCGTTCAGATATCATTGACAAACTACTCAATGTAAATTTGCCCAATAAATTACAAACAGATACAAATACTAGGGTTGGTTGCGACGTCCTGTTAAGCACATGCAACTAACTATATCACATCATGTGTATACATTAAGGGCGTGAACCAACTGTGAATATAACATTCGACTTTTCAAGCGACCTAGTTTGTATTACTCGTTCTGTTTGTTTAACAGCTTCATATATTGGCTAAGGTACTTATGAGCAAGTGTGTTGTGGTTGCTGGGTGTAGTAGTTCATTAGCAAGTGTGTTGTTATTTTGTTTATTTGTTGCATATCCCTTACAGGACGTTGCAGTCAACACCAGCATTTTTCACCTGCTGTTGATGTACTAGGCAAGTTTTTATGTTCAGTAGTTTGCCATTGCTTTCTGAACGACCGCTTCCATACCAACACGTTATAATACAACGCGACACGGTCTGCTGCACAAATCGGACACAGCTGAGTTTCGAAAGCCCGGTAAGTGGCTCACGAACCGCGTTAGCAAGCCTTTGGCCATGGATACCAGCAGTGTCTCTTTAGTGTGTGAATTTTTAAAAATGTGTGCATCGTGTGTCTATTTAGTGTATAAGATTTTGATTGTGTGTACAAGTCTCTTTAATGTATGAGTTTTTTCATGTCTATACAAGCCTCCTTAGTATGAGTTTTATATGTGTGCAAGAATGGCTTTAGCGTACACCGTTTTACTTTGTGAACAAGTCTTTCTTCAGTGTATGAGTCTCTTTAGTGTATTTGTCTTGATTTAGTCCATGATCTTTCTAGAGGAGTAGTCTTGTGTGTTTTTGATAGGTGTAAATTTTCATTAGCAAGTGTTGTTTTCGCTCGGTGTAATTGTGTTCACTAGCAGGTGTTGTTTTTCCTAGGTGTAATTGTTCACTAGCAAGTGTGTTTTGTTTGCTGGGTGTAATTGTTCACTAGCAAGTGTGTTTTGTTTGCTGGGTGTAATTGTTCACTAGCAAGTGTGTTGTATTTGCTGGGTGTAATTGTTCATTGGCGGGAACGTTAGGGAAGTTCTTACGAAGCTTTTCTAATAGTGTCATTAGCGCAGTCGGACAAGAATTCGATGTCTGTATTCTTCGTCGCGCTAAGTGAGAGAAAGGCTAGCCATCTAAATTCCTCCGTGCATTCAGACCTACACAATGTGATGGCCATATCACATCACAGACCTACTCAATGTGATGGCAATATCACATCACAGACCTACACAATGTGATGGCCATATCACATCACAGACCTGCAAAATGCGATGGCAATATCACATAATAAACCTACAAACTGTGACGGCAATATCACATCACAGACCAACAAAATGTGGTGACAATATCACACCACAGACCTACACAATGTGATGGCAATATCACATCAAAGACTTACACAATGTGATGGTCATATCACATCACAGACCTACAAAATGTGATGGCAATATCACATCACAAACCTACATAATGTGATGGCAATATCACATCACAGACCTACACAATGTGATGGCCATATCACATCACAGACCTACATAATGTGATGGCAATATCACATCACAAACCTACATAATGTGATGGCAATATCACTTCACAGACCTACATAATATGATAGTAATATCACATCACAGACCTATAAAATGTGGTGGCAATATCACATCACAAACCAATAGCGGGATACTGCTTCGGCTTTTGTTTTTGTTAATAAATTTTTGAGCCTGTTGTTATGAAAGGCAGTTTGTTGTTATGAAAAACAGTTTGTTGTTATGAAAGGCAGCCTGTTGTTATGAAAGATAGTTTGTTGTTATGAAAGGCAGCCTGTTGTTATGAAAGATAGTTTGTTGTTATGAAAGGCAGCCTGTTGTTATGAAAGACAGTTTGTTGTTATGAAAGACAGTTTGTTGTTATGAAAGGCAGCCTGTTGTTATGAAAGATAGTTTACTGTTATGAAAGACAGTTTGTTGTTATGAAAGGCAGCCTGTTGTTATGAAAGATAGTTTGCTGTTATGAAAGACAGTTTGTTGTTATGAAAGGCAGCCTGTTGTTATGAAAGATAGTTTGTTGTTATGAAAGGCAGCCTGTTGTTATGAAAGACAGTTTGTTGTTATGAAAGGCAGCCTGTTGTTATGAAAGATAGTTTGCTGTTATGAAAGGCAGTCTGTTGTTATGAAAGACAGTTTGTTGTTGTGAAAGACAGTTTGTTGTTATGAAAGGCAGCCTGTTGTTATGAAAGATAGTTTGTTGTTATGAAAGACAGTTTGTTGTTATGAAAGGCAGCCTGTTGTTATGAAAGATAGTTTGCTGTTATGAAAGACAGTTTGTTGTTATGAAAGGCAGCCTGTTGTTATGAAAGATAGTTTGCCGTTATGAAAGGCAGCCTGTTGTTATGAAAGATAGTTTGTTGTTATGAAAGGCAGCCTGTTGTTATGAAAGATAGTTTGCTGTTATGAAAGGCAGCCTGTTGTTATGAAAGACAGTTTGTTGTTATGAAAGGCAGCCTGTTGTTATGAAAGATAGTTTGCTGTTATGAAAGACAGTTCGTTGTTGTGAAAGGCAGTCTCTTGTTATGAAAGATAGTTTGTTGTTATGAAAGGCAGCCGGTTGTAATGACAGATAGTTTGTTGTTATGAAAGACAGCCTGTTGTTATGAAAGATAGTTTGTTGTTATGAAAGACAGTTCATTGTTATGAAAGGCAGCCTGTTGTTATGAAAGATAGTTTGTTGTTACGAAAGACAGTTTGTTGTTATAAAAGGCAGCCTGTTGTTATGAAAGATTGTTTGTTGTTATGGAAGACAGTTCGTTGTTATGAAAGGCAGTCTCTTGTTATGAAAGATAGTTTGTTGTTATGAAAGGAAGTCTGTTGTTATGAAAGACAGTTTGTTGTTATGAAAGGCAGCCTGTTGTTATGAAAGATAGTTTGCTGTTATGAAAGACAGTTCGTTGTTAAGAAAGGCAGTCTCTTGTTATGAAAGATAGTTTGTTGTTATGAAAGGCAGCCGGTTGTTATGAAAGATAGTTTGTTGTTATGAAAGACAGCCTGTTGTTATGAAAGATAGTTTGTTGTTATGAAAGACAGTTCGTTGTTATGAAAGGCAGCCTGTTGTTATGAAAGATAGTTTGTTGTTACGAAAGACAGTTTGTTGTTATAAAAGGCAGCCTGTTGTTATGAAAGATTGTTTGTTGTTATGAAAGGCAGCCTGTTGTTATGAAAGATAGTTTGTTGTTACGAAAGACAGTTTGTTGTTATAAAAGGCAGCCTGTTGTTATGAAAGATTGTTTGTTGTTATGAAAGACAGTCTGTTGTTATGAAAGGCAGCCTGTTGTTATGAAAGATAGTTTGCTGTTATGAAAGGCAGCCTGTTGTTATGAAAGACAGATTGTTGTTATGAAAGGCAGCCTGTTGTTATGAAAGATAGTTTGCTGTTACGAAAGGCAGTCTGTTGTTATGAAAGACAGTTTGTTGTTATGAAAGACAGTTTGTTGTTATGAAAGGCAGCCTGTTGGTATGAAAGATAGTTTGTTGTTATGAAAGACAGCCTGTTGTTATGAAAGATAGTTTGCTGTTATGAAAGACAGTTCGTTGTTATTAAAGGCAGTCTCTTGGTATGAAAGATAGTTTGTTGTTATGAAAGGCAGCCTGTTGTTATGAAAGATAGTTTGTTGTTATGAAAGACAGCCTGTTGTTATGAAAGATAGGTTGTTGATATGAAAGACAGTTCGTTGTTATAAAAGGCAGCCTGTTGTTATGAAAGATTGTTTGTTGTTATGGAAGACAGTTCGTTGTTATGAAAGGCAGTCTCTTGTTATGAAAGATAGTTTGTTGTTATGAAAGGCATCCTGTTGTTATGAAAGACAGTTCGTTGTTATGAAAGGCAGCCTGTTGTAATGAAAGACGTTTGATGTTATGAAAGACAGTTTGTTGTTATGAAAGACAGTCTGTTGTTAAGAAAGACAGTTTATTGTGGTGAATTAAGCTTCACCAAGCTATCGCTTCATTTTATTTCAGCATGTGATAGGTGTAACGGTGCACAGAATGGTGTGCCGTGATATGTTCTTGTAAAAGAATCGTTAACATGTATTTAACAAATTATAGCTTATGCAATGTAAAGATAGTCCTTTACAGGGCAATGCGATCAATTCCAGCAATTATTAGGCAATGCTAGTTCAGTAGTTGATGGCCCATGCCTCATACTAGCGAGATCAACGCAAAATAGTCAGATTCCAAATCCCTTGCAGTTGATTTTGAACCCGTTATGCACCGTACCGGTCGGTATTTATAGGTGGGATTGTGATAAAGCATTTTATTATAACCGTAATCACTCTTTATTGTCACATCAGCAGTCTTGTTAAAGTGCTTATTATTTTGTGTCGATATTTGACAGGGTTCCTTCTGTGTTGACAGAGCTATTTTTATGTTATTATATTATCAGCTAGGGCTACGAGCATTCGATTTTGTGTGTGTTTAGAATTACAACCGAAACGAGTAGTGATGTTAAGTATTGTGAAATATTATTTGCTGATCTTTGCAATGTTGTATCTCTTTTTTATTTCTTCTTTCCTTGCACATGTTATAACTATCTTGTATATTCTACTGTATATGGTCTGACATTCTACAGAGCTATCTATATCACAAGAAGTGAACAGACGGATTATATTCTGGTTAAAATACATAATACACATAGCCAGTGTTTTCAGTAAAAAGCAAATATGACTCATATAATCACACTAGATAATACATAACTCTGCCGTGTGCACATGACGGGATGCAGCGATACATGCAAGGCAATAATATGTGCAACAATTTGTTTGTTGTTGTTGTGTTTAATGTACTAAGGGAAACCCGTGTTTTGAAATGTATTGATCCTACGCGGTTTGGGTTGTCTTTATTTTGTGCACTGTTGGTTTGCTGTTGTTGTTGTTTTTGGTCATCCCCAGTGTTTGTAGCGGAGACATGTGTTCTACAGTGATCAAGATAAATTTAAGTGTGTTTTTTTTTTCTTTTTCGGTCGCTTTGAAATCAAGCGTAGTCCCTAAACATGCTACTCTTCTAGTGCACGAGACTGATTTTAGCTTGTGGACTACCTTTCCTCATAACCAATGTTCTTCGCCTTCAGGTGAACCCACTCAGACTTCTGAGGTACTTGTAATTCACGTCCCAAAGTCTAGGAAGAGAAGTCAATATTTGAGTCCAACTGACCGGCGTAGGGGTTAAATCCGCTATCTCGGCATCAGCGCACCTGATGTTTAAGAATGAGCGCTCTTATCCATTCGACCATGCTGAACTCATCGAACTGAATACTTTGATCTATTAGAAGAACTGTGAATGTCGAACAAACGTGCGTTTTACTGATTAAGTGATATGGGATGATTAATGGTCTTAGACGACTTCCCGTGTCTGGGGATGATTAATGGCCTTAGACGACTTCCCGTGTCTGGGGATGATTGATGGTCTTAGACGACTTCCCGTGTCCGGGGATGATTAATGGTCTTAGACGACTTCCCGTGTCCGGGGATGATTAATGGTCTTAGACGACTTCCCGTGTCTGGGGATGATTAATGGTCTTAGACGACTTCCCGTGACTGGGGATGATTAATGGTCTTAGACGACTTCCCGTGTCTGGGGATGATTAATGGTCTTAGACGACTTTCCGTGTCTGGGGATGATTAATGGTCTTAGACGACTTCCCGTGTCTGGGGATGATTAATGGTCTTAGACGACTTCCCGTGTCTGGGGATGATTAATGGTCTTAGAGGGGGGTACGGGGTGTCAGGCATTGGTAGCAACTTTGGTAAGGATGACTCTCATGTCCTTTTCAGGACCCATCCCCCACTGGTCCAAGCTTGACACCCAGCTCGTGCCTGTGGCTCCTAGTAGCTGTCAGCATGCGACAGCGGCCACCCCCCGGGCAACAGCTGTGAGAGGCTGGCTAAACCAGGCATGGGTATCCGATTTGGTGTCAAACCAAGAGGTAAACTAGGTTATGCCTACCCAGCTTGTGAAGACAGGATTCGGCAGACTGCGCGGAAGAAATCATTCCTGATTCAACGGGCAAGATGGCGTTTACCTGCAAAGCGTTGTGGAACGTAATGAGCACGGCAAGGCACGTAGAGCGCCCTGGTCATCCACTGCACCTGTATTCGTCTCCAGTCGTCTCGACTTGTCGTGCCACTGGACTCAGATGGACTCAGGCGAGAGAGTGAGGTCGACGAATTGCGCAACTCTTCCTCACTTTAATCCAAGTCATCGCGCAAGTCATTCTTCATCCGTCATATATCACCTTCAAGCCCTGTGGCGATGGGCGAGCGGCGAAGCGGCAGGCGTGGGTACGCTGGCAGCCGTAGTCGCAGACCTGCACACAGGCGGCTCAGGCCATATGGTCGTCTTCTACTGACCGGAGCAGCAGTGGGATTCGGCAGCCCCCTGAGCGACTGAGCAGCCCTCTATAGGAACACACTGCTCACCTCCATAGCATGAGGAAGGGGCTAGAAAAGGTGCCCTAAACATTGTCTGCTCCATCACTACCTAACCAGCTAGCCGCGGTTGGTGGGTACCCTTAACTGCGGTCGACATACAAACAAAGATAAAACAAGCAAAGCTAAAAGAGTAAACCATGTTCCCTTGACAATTGGAACTTGGAATGTACGCACCCTACTTGACAGAGACGGCGCGTCGGGTCCAGAGAGACGAACAGCACTGATTGGGAGAGAGCTGGGCAGGTACAACATCGACATTGCAGCCTTGAGCGAGACACGACTTGCAGAAGAAGGCCAAATCTGTAAAATAGGTGCCGGCTACACATTTTTCTGGAGTGGAAGGAAAAGCGAGGAAAGACGCCAATCCGGTGTGGGATTTGCCATTAAGTCGGCCTTGGTCGGCAAATTAGCTGGATTTCCAAAGGCTATAAACGACAGGCTCATGACCATGAAATTACCCCTGCTGAATGGAAGGAAGCATGCAACCATTGTGAGTGTCTACGCACCAACTATGACCAACGAAGATGATGTCAAGAACAAGTTCTATGAGGACCTGCACAATGTATTAACATCTGTTCCCAAAGGAGACAAACTTATACTCCTTGGGGATTTCAATGCCAGAGTAGGCACGGACACCACCTCTTGGAGTGGCATTATTGGAAAGCATGGAGTCGGAAATTGTAACAGCAATGGACTCCGCCTCCTTCAGACATGTTCCGAACATGATCTCCTGATTACGAACACAGTTTTCCGTCTCCCCATGAGAAATAGGACATCGTGGATGCACCCTCGCTCGAAACACTGGCACCTCATTGACTATGTTATTGTCAGGAGGAGTGACAGACAAGACGTCCGAGTGACAAAATCCATGTGTGGTGCCGAATGCTGGACAGACCATCGTCTCATTGTCTCAAAAATAAACATTCACATCAGGCCACCACGGCGTCCTCAAGGGGTGAAAATGCAAAAAAAGCTAAATGTCACCCGCCTAAACAGCAAGAAAATGCAGCAGTCGTTTGAAAATATGCTGGAAAACCGCCTCAAGCCAAATGCTGCAGCTAAACAGGATACAGAAACAGAATGGAGAGCCCTAAAGGACATAATTTACAACACTGCTATGGAAATCCTGGGTCCAGCCCCCCGAAAGCATAAAGACTGGTTTGATGAAATTTCCGAAGACATCAACCAATTGCTGGCCGAGAAACATCTTCTCCTCAAGGCACATTTGAATGACCCAAAGTCAACATAAAAAAAGATGCCTTCAAGAACATTCAGAGAGTAGTGCAGCAGAAACTTCGGCACATGCGGGACTCCTGGCTGAGCAGCAAAGCTGATGAAATTCAGGGCTTTGCTGACAGACATGATATGAAAAACTTCTACGACTCACTGAAAGCGGTCTATGGTCCTACATCACCAGGCGTAGTTCCCCTCCTCAGTGCAGATGGGGGAACATTGATCACCGATAAGAAAGAAATCCTTCAACGCTGGGCAGAGCATTTCAGCAAAATCTTAAATGCAACTTCCTTCTTCGATGATGAAACCATCAACTGCCTTCCTCAAGTTCCTACCAATGAGACACTTGATGACCTGCCAACCATAGTGGAAGTAAACAAAGCCATCCAGCAACTCTCCAGCGGCAAGGCACCTGGTCCGGACTCCATCCCAGCAGAGATATACAAGGCAGGTGGGCCGGTCCTAACAGAGCAGCTTCACAAAGTCTTTACAAACATATGGGTGAATGAGACCATGCCACAAGATTTCAAGGACGCGTCAATAGTCCACCTTTACAAACGTAAAGGAAACCGCCAATCCCGTGACAACCACCGAGGCATCTCCTTGCTTTCAATTGCAGGGAAGATACTTGCCAGAATTCTTCTCAATCGCCTCACAGCCCATCTCGATCAAGGTCTTCTTCCTGAGAGTCAGTGTGGCTTCAGAAAAGAACGTGGAACTGATGACATGATTTTCGCTGCAAGGCAGCTGCAAGAGAAATGTCAGGAACAGAACTGCGAAATGTTCTCCACTTTCATTGACCTTACCAAGGCTTTTGACACAGTCAGCAGAGAAGGACTGTGGAAGATTATGGCAAAATATCGCTGTCCACGAAAGTTTGTCCAAATAGTGCGGCTATTTCATGATGGCATGCAGGCAAGAGTACAGGAAAATGGCGAACTGTCTGAACCCTTTCCTGTCACCAGTGGAGTGAAGCAAGGATGTGTCCTGGCACCAACACTGTTCAGCCTCATGTTTTCAGCCATGCTGATGAATGCCTTCGAGAACGAAGACATTGGAATAGACATCAACTACCGTATGGATGGAAAGTTATTCAATCTCAGAAGGCTGAAAGCTAAAACCAAAATTAACAGCGGCACCGTCAGAGAGCTCCTGTTTGCTGATGATTGCGCTCTGTACACCAACTCAGAGGCGGACATGCAACATAATGTTTCAGCTTTCTCACATGCCTGTGCCAACTTTGGGCTCAATATCAACTTGGAGAAGACTGTAGTTATGTATCAGCCAGCTCCAGGGAATAATCACACTGTGCCGAATATCAAAGTGAATGATCATAGACTAAGTGTTGTGGACAAATTCACCTATCTTGGCAGCACTGTGTCACAAGCTGCCACAATTGATGACGAAGTGAATGCAAGAATCTCCAATGCCAGTGCAGCCTTTGGCAGACTGTACAAGAATGTATGGGACAGAACTGGAATAAGCCTGCGAACAAAGCTAAAAGTCTACAAAGCAGTTGTATTATCCACACTGCTATATGCTTGTGAAACCTGGACTGTTTATCAGCGACACGCTAGGAAATTAAACCACTTCCACACAGTCTGCCTAAGGAAGCTACTGAAGATTAAATGGCAAGACAAGATTCCAGACACTGAAGTCCTAGAAAGAGCATCCATGCCCAGTATCCACACTCTACTGATGAAGAATCAGATTCGCTGGGCTGGTCACTTGACTCGCATGCCAGATCACAGGCTCCCTAAACGAATTTTTTTTACAGCGAACTGCGTTGCGGTAAACGCTCCCAAGGTGACCAGAGGAAACGCTTTAAAGACACTCTGAAAATTTCACTGAAGGCTTTTGGAATTCATCATGACACCTGGGAGGCTGCAGCCAGAGACCGAAATTCGTGGCGTGCATCATTACGCAAGGGTGCAGTCATATGTGAGGCAACCATGACTGCAAGAGCTGTGAAGAAAAGGCAGGACAGAAAAACTACTGCAGGAAATCCTCCTCCAGAAACGTCAAGCATTCCTTGTCCACATTGTAAAAGAACATTTAGAGCCAAAATAGGCCTTATCAGCCATCTTAGAACCCACGGCTCCATACCTTCAACCCCACTGGATGAAATGAATGGTCATCATCATTCTTGATGGACAAACAACAATGGTCTTAGACTACTTCCCGTGTCTGGGGATGATTAATGGTCTTAGACGACTTCCCAAGTCTCGGGATGATTAATGGTCTTAGACGACTTCCCGTGTCTGGGGATGATTAATGGTCTTAGACGACTTCCCGTGTCTGGGGATGATTAATGGTCTTAGACGACTTCCCAAGTCTCGGGATGATTAATGGTCTTAGACGACTTCCCGTGTCTGGGGATGATTAATGGTCTTAGACGACTTCCCAAGTCTCGGGATAATTAATGGTCTTAGACGACTTCCCAAGTCTCGGGATGATTGATGGTCTTAGACGACTTCCCGTGTCTGGGGATGATTAATGGTTTGGAACAAAACAAGGTGCAGAGGTTGAAAGATGGGCAAAAAAATCTTGTAACTATCCGCCTGTCGGAGCTTCAATTCTATAGTCTCTCCCCCCCCCCCCCAATATAAACATCCATATCTCAGTAACCAACTGAAGGAATATTATGAGATTTAGTATATAACCTTATCATTATGTCCACCCAACAAAAACATTATTGTTCTGGAGATTTTACAGCAGATTTCAAAGTTTGTTTATATGCGGTATATAATTTACGAGTCTGAGATGAAATTCATAATTTTAAATGTATTACAGCGTAGCCAGACAATCAGCGCTCAGTGTTGAATATTGTACGTTTTTTCACGGGATTGGCCTTATGCCAACTTCCCGCGTTGTTCATACTATAGTGTTTTTTTTTTTTTGGTTTCTTCAATATAAAATTCAATATCTCAGTAACCAATTGAGGGAAAATGATGAGATTTAGCATATAACCTTATAATTATGTCCACCCAACAAAAAAAATTTTGTTCTGGAGATTGTACTGCAGATTTCAATGTTTGGTTATATGCGGTATATATTTTTTTTGCCCCCGCACTCATTCCAACATTTTAAGAGTATTACCGTTTCAATAAGACACACCCCCAAATTTTTGAAATTTGTCTGCGCGGTTTTGCTTTTGGCAGACTGTGGGAATTTATATGGGGTAGGTTCAGAGGTGTCGTCAAACTGTGGGTTCTTTCATGAAACGTGATTATATAAATAAACTAGCTGGCTCGGCCCGGCTCCTGGCGGTGATCTATATCTATCTATCTATCTATCTATCTATCTATCTATCTATCTATCTATCTATCTATCTATCTATCTATCTATCTATCTATCTATCTATCTGTCTGTCTGTCTGTCTGTCTGTTTGTCTGTCTGTCTGTCTGTCTGTCTGTCTGTCTGTCTGTCTGTCTGTCTGTCTGTCTGTCTGTCTAATCTACCTACCTGCCTGCCTGCCTGCCTGCCTGCCTGCCGGCCTACAGACCGACCGACCGACCGACCTACCGATATCTATCTATCTATCTATCTATCTATCTATCTATCTATCTATCTATCTATCTATCTATCTATCTATCTATCTATCTATCTATCTATCTATCTATCTATCTATCTATCTATCTATCTATCTAATCTACCTACGTGCCTGCCTGCCTGCCTGCCGGCCGGCCGGCCGACCGACCGATCCACCGACCCACCGACCCAACGACCCACCGACCCACCGACTCACCCACCCACCCACCCAGTCAGCCAGCCAGCCAGCCATCCACCCACCCACCTACCTTTCTGCCTATCTACCTACCTACCTACCTACCTTTCTGTCTGTCTGTCTGTCTGTCTGTCTGTCTGTCTGTCTGTCTGTCTGTCTGTCCGCGCTATTAAATATTGATAAAAGTTACTGGAAAAAACGTCAGGACCATGTGTTGAAAGAGGAAGAGAACTATTGGAGAAAGGATGGATTGAATTTTATGCAACCGAGAGCAATCATCAACCTACTGGAATCGTCCGACACAGATTAAGGTATGAGCAGATCGCAGACCTTAATCTACGTACACACTTACTGGGATATTTTGCTCCAACTATTCAGACGAATTGCAGGCCCTAAACATTACAGCATCAGCATCAGCTAAAGAAACAAGAAGGCAATGAAAAATAAGGTAAGAAATATATTCCTTCTACTTTCCTGTTAATTTACAAATTATTTACACCGTGCCTCTGTAAATTCTCTGTCTTTCTAATATGACACATTGCACCCCTCTCGGTATTTTCCGTGGTGAAGTGGTCAAGCCGTCTGACTCGGGCTCCGAAGGTTGTTTGTTCGATTCCGGGCCGCGTCCTTCATTTCACGAGTGCATTTTTTCGGAGACTCCCGAGGGTCGTAGCTGGAGCTACGGAGTTCGTGCTTTGTTCGACGCTTTCCGCGCTGCGGAAAGAAACTGAGCCATATGGGATAAACACCCGGTGCAATGCAGCCGACCCTGTCGATTTTAAGCTAATTCTTTCATTGCACCCACTCTCATACGAATCCGGATACGCCTTTGTGTGTCAACAGAATTGACATGTCTCACATTACCGTATAAATAACTTCGTTAGCGAGAAATCACTAGTTGTTCAGCAAAAGATCAAAGGAATGTCGCCACTTTCAATGATTTAAGTTGTTTTGGACCTTTCAAAGACATATTCCTTGGGTGGGGGTAAATATAAGACGGGTGGAAAAATTTCATAACGATGCAACAGACAGTTTTCAAAATAATTGATCGTGAATGACGGCATTAATTTCCGGACAGACTATAGGACTGTTCAGAGGTGTCTCAAAATGTGGGTTATTTAATTAAACCTGATTAATATGTTGTTGTTGTTTTTTTGTTTTTGTGTGTGTTAATCTTACCACTTATCGCTAACATTGAAATGTGTGAATATTTTTCAATGGGGTTGAATGCGAAATTATACACTTCAAAGAATCGCTATGAAGTTGTACACATATTTTTGTCAAGGAGCTGATCGCAGGAAACTGTTTTATACTATTACAAATTCCGAAAAAAGAACAATGCATGCATTGGGTTTGAGTAAACGATGGGTGCAATAATCTGGAATTAAACCACCACGCAATAACCAAACGGTAGGTAGAAAGATTATTGTAAACAGCTTTGACAAAGATGTCATAAGGCGAGCTATTATATATATGCTTTAAAAAGTCGCTTGATATACGACTTCATTGCAGCGGGTTCTATCCCATATGGCTCGGTCTCTTTCCGCAGCGCGGAAAGCATCGCACAAAGCACGAACTCCGCAGCTCTAGCGACGACTCACAGAAGTCTCCGAAAATTTTAACTCGTGAACCGAGGGATGCGGCCCGGAATCGAACCCACGACCTTTGGAGCCCGAGTCAAAAGGCTTGACCACTTCGCCACGGAGACTCCTAAAATTATAAAAATTTTGGATTTTATATCCATTATAAAAATGCTTGATGCCAAAGAAACAGTGACTGTAAGAAGACCTAGTGTTTGGTTCAGAAAGAACAATAACATAGAGCTATCGAAAACAACTTTGTGGAAAATTATAAGGACATTATCTTCACTATTTGAAAGTACAAGGTCGGTAGAAATAATCTTTGCGAGCAATCGCATTTAGGAGCCATGAGAAGCAGATACCTACGTGAAATAAGGGAAATGCGCAAAGAAAATTATGGCATAGTGTGTTTGGATGAAATGTGGATCAATGCGCACCACTCAAGTGATAAGGAATGGCAATCAGTGGATGGACAGATAAAGCGATATGTGCCCAGTAGTATAGGACAGATTTTGGTCATGGCCCATGCTGATAATACGCATAATGGCTTACATCAGAATGCTGGGCTCGTGTTCGTATCAAAGCATACAGACAATAGGGATTATCATAATAAGATGAATGGTAATGTATTTATAGATTGGATCGAGAATACTGTGCTTCCATCCCTAGATAGACCGTCGTGTCCAATTATGGATAATGCATGATATCAATGTTGTTGCCCAAGAAGACAAAATACCTACAGCATCGAGCACAAAGGGAGCAATAAAGATATGACTCTGAATGGAAAACATACCTTTTCCAGAAACGTATTTCTAGCTAGAATTGTTGTCCCTTGTAAAACAGACGCCAAAAAGCAAGAAATATAAAATCAACAAGTTGATAGAAGAGCATCGTCATGGGTGCTTGAGACTTCCGCCGTACCATTCTCATTTTAACCCCATAGAACTTGTGTGGGCTAAAATTAAAGGACAGGTGGCAGCTGACAATACTATATTCAAATTGTCTGACGTCAGGATACTAATTCAGTCCGCGCTATTAAATGTTGATAAAAGTTACAGGAAAAATGTGAGGACCATGTGTTGAAAGAGGAATTGAATTTTATGCAACCGAGAGCAGTCATCAACCTACTGGAATCGTCCGACACAGATTAAGGTCTGAGCAGATCGCAGACCTTAATCCACGTGCACACAACTGGGATATTTTGCTACAAATATTCAGAAGAATTGCAGGCCCTAAACATTACAGCATCAGCATAATGTCAATGGCAACAGTTTGTATTCCACAGTGATGAATTTTCAATTCCTCAAGCCCTCAGCGGTGACAAATAACTGTATTGAAAAAAAAAACACACACACACACACACACACACACACACTAAACGCATTGAATACCAACAGAAGAGTAATATTGTGGTGGAAACTGACATATTTTGGCATAACAAGAAACGTGAGAGCAAACACGTTGTCAAATTAGGGGACAACACACGTGCATACGAATCAATCTATAAACTTCAATGAAAAGAGGACCAACATCTTGGTCGTTAAGAGGAAAGCCCACTACAGAGACACTGACAACTATTTTCATAGTGCAAAACAGGTAATCATGTTCCGTCTCTAAACGGTAAACAGCAGAGTAGACAATCTTTCACGAAGACTCAAAGCGGGTCTGTCACCCATGTGTACATGTGAACAAACTACACAGACAGCTGAACAGATCCTTAAAAATGAAAACATGATGACTAAATTGAGGTATCATTTCTGGTCACTCCACAAGCACATTAACG
Organism: Cepaea hortensis; assembly: GCA_963921405.1. NCBI lineage: Eukaryota > Metazoa > Mollusca > Gastropoda > Stylommatophora > Helicidae > Cepaea > Cepaea hortensis. The sequence continues at coordinate 31,051,111 of OY992885.1, forward strand.
CACAGCTATGTGGAAGCTTTCACGAACTCAATATAAAAAGCTAACATGAATACTTGTGTACACTTTATTAACCAGCAGCTGAAAAAACAAGATAAAAAATAAGGTAAAAAAAATATTCCTTTTACTTTCCTGTTAATTTACAAATTATTTACCCCATGCCTCTGTAAATTCTCTGTCTTTACTGATATTACACATTGCACCCTCTCGGGATTCTCTGTGGTGAAGTGGTCAAGCCATGTGACTCGGGCTCCGAAGGTTGTATGTTCGATTCCGGGCCGCGTCCTTCATTTCACGAGTGCATTTTTTTCGGTCTCCCGAGGGTCGTCGCTAGAGGTACGGAGTTCGTGCTTTGTGCGACGCTTTCCGCGCTGCGGAAAGAAACTGAGCCATATGGGATAAAAACCCGGTGCAATGCAGCCGACTCTGTAGACTTTTAAGCTACTTCTTTCATTGCACCCACTGCCATACGAATTCGGATACGCCTTGTGTGTCATCTGAATTGGAGGAGCGTCCATTACTGTAAACATAAATTTGTTAGCGAGAAATCACTAGTTTTTCAGCAAAACATCAAAGAAATGTCGCCGCTTTCGATGATGTAAGTTGCTTGTGGACCTATCAAAGACATATTCTTTGGGCGGGGGTAAATATAAGACGGCTGGAAATATTTCATAACGATGCAACAGACAGTTTTCAAAATAATTGATCGTGAATGAAGGCATTCTTTTCGGGACATACTATAGACAAGTTGTCGCATTAGGCGTAGAGCCTGGTCTGTCCTTCCATGACATTTAGTCTTTATCTTGCATTTCCTCGCACCAGGATAAGACTTGTACTCTCCCTATTGCCCTCCGCCGCCAGAATTCAGACATAAGGAGTATAAGTCGCGGAGATAGCAAATGATTTAAAAGCAGGGGTGGACATGGAGAGCGGGTTGGTGTGGTAGTTAGGACGTTAAACTGGCAATGGCATGGGCGAGGTCGGACGAGCGTTAGATGTCTGCTCTCGATGTTCGTTAGGGCATCAAAAGCTGGCCACATATTCCTTCGTGCACTCAGGTCTACGAAAATGTGATGGCACTAACACGTAGTCGTAATCATGATCCTTCTGATAAATTAAACACTCTTGATTAGAGGTCAAAATAATTCTGTTATACGTCATTTGATCAGTGAAGCGGTGCAACTTATATAAATTAATCGTTGATTGAAGGTTCAGTATGGTGATGCCTGCCTGTCAGTCCCGCACAAGTGTATGAGTAGAATGATAAGTTTCAAAACGTTTCGGTCCAATGGCGATTTACAGCACGTAGTGCTTAAAAAAAAAAAAAAAAAAAAAAGTAGTGCATGAGTGGTTACACACGGGACCAATAACATTTTTGTTCTACCTACAGGAATGCAAGCACTTTATCGGGGCTGGAAGACTTGCATTGAACGCATATATGCCAGATATATTTTGATGGTAAAAGCGTCACAGTAGCACGAACGGGATTATTGCTTGGTAGCAAAGGAACGGCTGGCTGAATGGCTATGAACGCCGAGTTTTCCTTCGGGAGACACGGGTTTGAATCCTCGGTAGGGTGTAAATCTTTACCAGCACAGTTCGCGGCGACTGCCCTACACTGCAAGGTACAATAGACAGTACGTTACGTGGAAAGTCCGAATCAAAAGCTCATTGTGTGGGCGTTAATAAAAGGGGAAAAGCGTCCCAGTGGTACGAAATGGAATGTTGTTTGGATAGCAAATCCATTACGTGGAAAGCGTGAATAGAAAACTCCCTATGTGAATGTCATCTGCAGTCTGCAGTCTTCTGGTTTCCGGAGGAACAGTCTGCAATGACTGGAAAGCCCAAACTATGGAAGTGAGGCTAATCAGTCATGTGCAGGACGTAACGATTCCATTGGTGAGCACAGTACCAGATAGCGATGTGACGGGGCTGCAATTATAAAAAGCCTCCTTGGATGGCGGGAAATGCCCATGGTCTGTATCTGCCTTTCGTTGAGAGCTGATCCGGATGTCTTCATCTGTTCTAAATGAGCCAGTTGGAATGGAGATAACACCACAACAGTGAGAGTTGAACGTCCTACGAAACACCCGGGACATTTAACCCAGTCAACAAATAACTGAAGAAATCGGATGTGTTGGCGCAAATATCCACGCTCTGCTGTAAACAGGGACAACGCAATTACGCCCCCCCCCTCCCCCAAAAAAACAACATTCCGGAGGAGCGAAGAAGTAGAAGAAGAACCCCTTTATGCCTGCATTATTCAACTGCGTCTACTAGCCCTAAGCCACATAATCTGATATATGAAAAACTACCATAGCTCAATTAAATAAAGAAAACAAATACATACACATGAAACAAACAAACACACAATACTCTTCGCAATATGCCGCTTAAATTATTCACAAGTGCTATCTGTCTTGTTTTAATTATATATATATATATATATATCCTCGTGCAAAAATAAGAGTCATATAAAACACACACCGTCTCTATGAAAAAGCCCAACACTTGATGTGTATTAAAAAAGAAGAACATTCGTTGACTTCTCGCTGGGCCTAATCAAATTATGACGTCACCTAGAGAGAGGCAGAGAGAGAGAGAGAGAGAGAGTGAGAGAAAGAGATATAGAGAGACAAGAGAGAGAGAGAGAGAGAGAGAGAGAGAGAGTGAGAGAGAGCGAAGTCCGTTTACTTTACCCCAGAGACACTTTAAAGCGCCTGGTTACACTATACAGAAACTAATGCTAAAACAAATCACGTAATGCGATTTCTCTGCCACTTACATCAAAATTAAACAGTCTGCGCTCCCAACAAAGCCAGATGTACTTAGTCCTGTCCCCACTGCACGAACTCTGCCGATCTGAAAAGACTTTGAAATGAGCAAATACAGTACGCAGTATCCGGCACAGTGAGAATAGGTGAGTGTAGCCTGCAGTAAGGAAAGACGAACACTTACTCCTCGCGGTAACATCTGATCCGCTTCATTCTTGCAAGGATCGATGGCGACATTGATTCGAACCACCGATATGGAACTTCATTGCGTGTCCCCCGGCTGTTCTCGTTTCGCTCATTAAACACTGGCCTGTAGTTTGTGTCACTGGCAAGACCGCGCAGAAAAAGAAAACGTCTCCCGCCATTTTCCCACAATCACTTCCCGTTGACTGGCAGGCGGAGTCCATGTCAGTGTACTTCGAATAAATGTATAAGTATTCATTCTCTCGAGGCTGACTCGGTGGTGTGATGGCTAGACACTTGATTGCCGGCCCCGTGGTCATGACTGATGCATATATATAAATTATTCAGAAGGGCTGTGACCTACGGCACGACATTACAGTTGTACTTGTCTTCATGACCGCGTGCAAATACAGAGAGATATAAAACTCACAACGCATCTATGAAAAAGCTCACCGATTAAAATCTATTTAAAAATGAAAAACGTTCGCCTAATTCAGTTCTCACTAAGTCTAATAAAAAAAACTGATGTCACACACACACACACACATACAGAGAGAGAGAGAGAGAGAGAGAGAGAGAGAGAGAGAGAGAGAGAGAAGAGAGAGAGAGAGAAAGAGAGAGAGAGAGAGAGAAAGAGAGAGGGGGAGGGAGAGAGAGAGGGGGAGATGAGGCATGCAATATACTCCAGAGACAATTTACAACGCCTGGTTACACTGTACAGCAACTAAGCGCTAAAACAAATCACGTAATGCGATTTCAATGCAAATTACATCACAATTAAACAGTCATTGCGCGCGGAACCATATATGTGTACTTCGGGTAAATTTATAGGTATGCATTCTCAGTGGGGGGGGGGGGGGGGAAGCAGCAGTAGTGTTGCGGCTAATCGCTCACCTACCGACTCGTTGGTCATGAGGTCGAATCCACATTTGGGCGGATTTGTTAAAAGCAATCTGGGCTTCCAGGTCGACCTAGCCTAAATCAGATACCCGAGACTTACGGAGTGCGGAATGGTCTATAAAAATATTACCCACAATGCATCTTAAGGCGCGTAACATTATCATTTTCTTGTTACGTTCTGTCTAAAGTCTAAACAGTGATCAAACTGTATGCTATGTATGTTGTTAGAGAACCGGGGTGTTGCTGTTGTTTGGGCCCTGGCTTTACCAACAATGTGCAATCTTTACTGGGTGTCGGTTTTGTTTTTCTGTGTGGATCCAATACGCTTGTCAGTGGACCCGGTCAGGTACAATATGGTAAAATAACTACGGTTTAATTTTGAGAATCAAAACAATGTTTTCCCGTAATGAATTTGAATAACGAAGACACAAACTATAAATTGTATGATTTATTGTCTGACATATTTCGCTGCATCTCGTCATACACAAAATAGTCGTTTGTTAAAGTTTGCAGAAGCCATAATGATCTACATAGCCCAATTTTGTGCAAACAGAAAGAAATAATAGTTCATATACAATTACCATGGTAAACAACTGATATTACTGTGCGAACATATGTACATATCAGCTTGAAAGATATATCTAGTTATTTTACTCTGTGTTGTGTGACTTCTGCAGTATGTTCCTGACGAGATGCAGCGAAATATGCCAGACAATAAATCGTACAATTTATGGTTTGTGTCTTCGTTATTCAAAGTTTGAGAATGTTAAGAATATTAACGTCCCACATAGGACATGCAACATACACGCACGCAGACAGACACAAAGACAAACACACCCGAACGCACACACACACACACGGACACACAGATATGCACACAGACAGACAGACAGACGCCGACACACACACACACACGCACACACCAACACACATACACACACACACTATATATATATTATACTATTTCGAAATCACATATCCTTTAAGGATTTAGACATATAATCAGGGTATAACTACACTATATTCGTATAGCTTTTTTTGCAAACACATGGAACGTTTGCACACAGAACCGCAATTGCAACGCAAGCGGTAGACACGAACTATGAAAACACAAAGCACTGAAATTGAAGCTGCTCGCACAACATTCATCATCATCATCATCTTCCACTTCTGCCGTCAATCGTCGTGGGGAGGAATAATCTGCGCTCCAGTGCCCGATGGGCGGCAGTGGATAGTGTCATTCCGTGTGATTGTACACTGTATTTGATGTTGTCAATCCATTTTCTTCTTGGACGTCCTCTTGGTCTCGTCGCAGATGATCTTTGATGTGAGGCCAGTGATGGTAGTTGATGGTGTTGCATTCTAACGACATGGCCAAACCACTTGATCTTCTGTCTTTCAATAAATGTGGCACAAGGTGTTGATCCCACTGTCTGTCTGATAACAGCATTTCTTACTCAGTCTCGGATTGTTAAGTTGGCAGCTCTCCCCAGGCATCTCATCTCGCAGGTGTTGATTTTGCGAAAGTGTGATTTGGATAAAGTCCAAGTTTGAGATTGGTAGCATAGGGTTAGTGTGAATATGTTGTTTATTATCTATCGTTTTGCAGACATGGGTATATTTGGATGTTTCAGTAAGGGTGATAGCTGATATGTAGGAACACTAGCTTTTTGACATCTGATTTCGTCTGCCATCTTCTGTGAACATACTTCCAAGATATTTCAATTCTTTAACTTCTTTCAGAGTTGTGTTATTTATCTGTATACTTAGAACATTATTATACTAAAATCTAGAATATGTAACACCTTAACACTTCACACCCATTCAGCATCATCTATACTTTTATCATTACGCCGATCAACTAGGTCTGACGATCACATGGAGTGATCTCCATTGAAAACTGTGTATTCTTATAGACATGCTCAGTGATGGATCACTTTAAAAGTTCTACCAGCGCTGCCACGCAGATGATTGGTCCCTTCTATGTAATGATAGCCCATGCACCACGTCCATTGATCTGTCAGAATAACATGCCGGGGAATTAGAAATCGATAACAGACATGGTCTAATTCAAGAAGATTAACGTCAGAACCATCACAGTAGTGGTCTGAATGTTTCTCGCGCATTAACGATGCTGGAAACTAGAGACTGATCACTTTTTCTTTGAACCCATAGTTTTATGTTCCGCAGTTTGTGAGTTTATAGAAGCGTGTAAAAAGCTCGACATGAGTAGGTTTCGGAGAAAATTGGCTCTTAGACAACGTCAGGTCTCGGCATAGTAACATACTTGGGTCAGCAAGGTCGATGGTCAGCATGGTCGAATGGATAAGAACATCCGGTGTTCTGATGCCGAGGTAATGGCTTCAACCCCTACACCGGAGAGTTGGACTGAAATGTTGACCTATCGTCGTTGACTTGGGGACGTAAATTACAAGTACCTCTGAAGTCGGAGTATGTTCGTCTGATGGCGAGGGACACTGTTAATAGGTAAAGTTAATCCACGCGCAAAATTCAGTCCAGCACTACTAGAAGGCCTCTCTCCCTGGCGATTAAGGACGTTGTTCGTAATCCCGTATACCGCGAGAGATTCGGCAGCAGGTCGCGTCGCGCTGGTTAGTTATAGAGGTATGTGAGCCGGCCGTTCAGAAAGCAATGGTAAATAACTGAACGTAAATCTTGCCAAGACATCAACACCAGCTGAAAAATGCTAGTGTTGACTGCAATGTCCTGTAAATGGATATGCGGGAAAAAACTATTGGAAGAAGTGTGTATGGACTACGCTTGAGTTCAAAGCGAGCGAGCGCAAAAAAAAATTGAAAAAAAGAGAGAGAAAAAACTATGGTCAAGTTAAACGCCCAAAAAGGTTTTTAAGAACGGTGATCAAAGGCATGGTTCTTGGAAGAGAAGGCAAAAAAAAAAATGGGCGGGGCAAGCAGGAAAAGAGACCCAGAACATTGACAGCAGTTTGGGCATGAGAATACATTATGGCAGGGGAACTGACAAAGGGCTGAAAATCTTTCAGCGTATCGTGGTGAGGGGAGACGGTAAGCGAAGGGTCGATTATAAAATGATGATGGGGGTGAGCAAGACCGAATGGATAAGTGCGCTCGCTCTTAAACATATTATGTGCTGATGTCGAGGTAGTTGGTTCACACACACACACCGCCCCCCCCCCCCCCCCCCCATACCGGTAAGCTGGGCTACAATGTTGACTTCGTGATCGCGACTTGTGGACATAAATTACAAGCACCTTTAAAGTCGGAGTGGGTTCGCCTGATGGCGATGGACACTGACAATAGGAACAGCCAATCCATACGCAAAATTCAGTCCAAAGCACTAGAAGTAGTAGCTCGTGTATGGATGTTACAAATCGAAAACAAAAAACCGTAAAAATGGAAGGGCATAATAGGAAAGGGTACAAACAATGCAATATATATATTACAGACACTATTAGAAAGATCAATAGAGACACAGAAAGACATATATTTGTGCTTCATAGATTCTACTAAGGCGTTTGATAAAGTAAAACATGATGAAGTGATTAAAATGTTGGACGATATTAACATTGATGGGAAAGATCTGAGAATAATAGAAAAAAAAATATTTACTGGAACCAAGTAGCAACAATTAAAATGGGAAATAAAGAAGGAAATTATGAACAAATAAGGCTGGGATTACGACAGGGATGTTTTTTTTTTTTTGTCACCGGGTCTCTTCTCCCTCTATAGAGAAGTAATAGTGAGAGAGATTAAAGAGACGCCACGAATAATATTCGGAGGTTATAATCTAAACAATATGCGCTATTTTGAATAACGAAGGCACAAGCAATATATTGCCCGATTTTATTGCCTGTGATATTTCGTTGCATCTCATCAGGTACATACTTCAGAATTCACACAACATAAAGTAAAATAACTAGATATATCCTTCAAGCTGTAATATACACATGTTCGAACAGTAATGTAAATTGTCTACCACGGTAATTTTAAACTGACTATCATGTTTTTCTGCTTTCACAAAACTGGCCTGTGTAGATTAATCATTATGGCTTCTGCTAACTTTAACCAGTGACTAAATGAAAAAATTAGGAAGAGATTGGAAGAAACAGAGATGTGGTTCCTGAGACGAATGTTGTGAATTCCTTGGACTACCAAAGTAGCTAACAACAACTGCATGAAAGAGGCTAATTAAACTAGAACAATATATACAACAATAAGAAAGAAGCAAACAGCCTTTTTTTTTTTGGTCATATGATGAGAAGAGAGACATTGGAGCTGGATTCATTGAGACGGTGGCATGGAGAAATATCAACAGCGGAGTTGATCCAGAAAACCAAAGACCGAGATCTGTGGAGAGTCAGCCGGCATGGTACTTGATGATGATAATAATATGAACGGCAACTGAATGTGTACACACTCATCGTAGTTCATAGAACTTTCATGCTAATCAGAAACAGATGTTAATGGCAACGAAAGTGTCTGATTCTTGATTCTTGTTTCCACATGTGTAGGAGTCATTATGTTCATGTGAAACGAATTTCAGAGGATGCCAAATTTAGCAATGTTTGGGACACAATTAGTGGCCATTGTTGGCCGCCCACTAGCATGTACATGAATGTTCCCACATCGGTAGCTAAAAGGATGATTCACATTGGTGAACTGTTGTCTCCCCGTCGTTGTTCATTGAATGTTCTCACATCGGTAGCATTAAGGGTGATTCACATTGGTGCACTGTTTTTTACCCTCTTTGTTCATTGAATATTCTCACATTGGTAGCTTTAAAGGTATTGGTCAATTAAAGGTCACATTGGCGTATTGTTCTCTCTCCATGTCTTCCTGATAATTTTTCTTTCTATCTCTTTACCTCTCTCTCTTTCTCCTCCTTTATTCTCTCTCTCTCTCTCTCTCTCTCTCTCTCTCACTCTCTCTCTCTCTCTCTCACTCTCACTCTCTCTCTTCAGCATATTCACTCTCTCATTTTCTCTCGTTCCACCCTTTCTATTACATTTTCTCTCTTTTCTTCTCTCTTTCTATCTTGTGTGCTTTATCTGTCTTTCTATCTTTCACTCTTGCATTGTCTCTATCTTTCTCTCCCACATCTCTCTCTCTCTCTCTCTCTCTCTCTCTCTCTCTCTCTCTCTCTCTCTCTCTCTCTCACTCTCTCTTTCTCCCTTTATCTAGCTCTCTATCTCTCTTTTCACCCTTTCTCTCACATTTTCTTTCTTTTTTATTATATCTTACTATCTCTGATTTCTGTTCTTCTACTCTATCACTCTTTCTTTCACTCTTGCATTGTCTTTCTTTCTCTCTTGAACCAGTGGTAGAGACTAGAATATTATCTACACTTCGTTGACAAGGAGATAAATACGAGAACCAGTGGGTAAAGACTGGGATATCTACCCTTCATTGACAAGAGTGATAAATACGAGAACCAAAGGGAAGAGATTGGGATATCTACCCTTCATTGACAAGAGTGATAAATACGATAACCAAAAGGTAGAGACTGGGATATCTACCCTTCATTGACAAGAGTGATAAATACGAGAACCAAAGGGTAGAGATTAGAATATCTACCCTTCGTTGACAAGAGTTGATAAATATGAGGACACCTGGGTAGAGAATATATTATATAATATGTATTATTTGCTGGAAAGGGAGATAATCCTAGGACTTGTAGGAATAGACTGTGGTATCTGCCCTTCGTTGGCAAGAGAGATAAATACAAAGTCCCGTGGGTAGTAGATACTAGGATGTCTATCCTTTGTTTCCATCGTGGGTAATATGTGATTCTCTGGTTTATTACTTATTTTTGTAACCGCCAGCTCTTAAACCCCCGGGCACTAAAAGCGAGGCGAAGCTGGAAATAAACGTTGATTTTTCGTTCTAAAAGCAATGGACGGCCAACTGTCATTTACTGCCAACATAGTGCCTTGCGGTGTATGGCAGAGGGGTCTTTGAGCCTGAGGAATTAAGGCCGCCTGGCTAGTGCAGTCGCCGCGAACTGTGCAGGTTAGGATTTTTTTTTTTTTTGCCCCCGACAGAAAAATATCCCACACCTTACCGAGGGATCGAACCCGGGTCTCCCGAATGGGAGTCCGCGTTCTATCCGCTCGGCCAGCCGCTCCTCAAAAAAAAAAAAAAAAAAAAAAAAAGCAATGGAATTAACATAAATTGCCTAGAAGATAAACCTGGGGTTAATCGCAACGTCCTGCAAAAGACATGCAGCATGTATTTGTAATGGTGTATGCACATTGTGTAGTTACAAGAAACATGTGTTTGCGGCGGTGTATGCACATTGTGTAGGTACAAGAAACCTTTAACGCTCATTAAAGCGCATTAGGCATAAGGCATATATTAGGAATTCACCATGGCGAAGGCAGCCTTTTGCAAAATAGAAAACATACTGACCAATAAACAGATGTCATTTGCAACGAGAAATGGAGTCCTGGGGTTCTACCTGTACTTTCGTATGGATGTGAAATGTGGACAATGAGCAGTCAAGCTGAAAAAACATCTGATGGCTGTGGAAATGTGGTTTCTGAGGAAAATGCAAAGACTACCATGCAAAGACAGAAAAACCAATGACCATGTCCTTCAAGACAAAAATTAAATTCGTAAACTGATTAGAGAAATTAGACGTAGAGAACAACAGGTTTTGGTCACGTTATGAGAAGAAATAAATTGGAAAACTTGGTGACAACTGATTGATTGATTGATTGATTGATTGGTTTATCTTTATTTTAGTAGGGTTACAAATTGAGCACGCAGGCCCGTCTTACATTCGGCCTTCCAGTCATTTATATTTCGTACATCAATAGTGCATGATGCATTTACATAGAAAAAAGCATTGTCAATTGAATGTTGTAAACATGAACAATGCAATGTTATGAGACAAATCCCCATCCACCCACATATCCCCCACCCACCACACATACACCACACACACACACACCCCAACCACGCACACACCCTAGGCATACATTTATTCCCCCACCCACACATCCCCCACATTTACACATCTCCCCTAACACACACAGACATCCCCATCCCACAAACCCACCCACGCATCCTCCACCCACACACCCCAAACCACTCAGCCAAACACACATACCCAACCACACATTCTCCCACCCACACAAACATCCCCTGTCAACTCACACATCATGTACCCATCCACACACACCCCGACACACACACTTCCCCGACGCAGACACACATCCCGCACCCATCCCTACAACTGACAAGATCGAGGGGAAGAGAAGAAGGTGAAAACAGGGAAGTAAATGCCTAGATGGCTTGATCAAGTGGTATGGTCGAGACAAGAACACTGAGCTGATCCACGACTCTGGTGATCGTGTGAAATGGCGAATCATGACCGCCCAACCTTATCGGCATGGCACAGGATGAATAAAGCATTCGACCAATATTTTAATATACCTTTGGACACTCGATGGGTAATGTGATCAGTATCCCACCCACCGCCTTTACTTCCCAAAACATTTCCAGGCACAAATGTCAGACTGGGTCAACCTATCAGCCCCAGTGAGTTTTCAAATGCGCCTCGATGTGGATTCAAAATCACGTCCAGTGAGTTGGCGGACGACCGTCTATCCAGTACGTTCCAGCGGCGTCCACATTGTGTGTTACGGAGTCTAATGATGGTTCAGTACATCCATTTCAATTACTGCTTGGCGCTAATGTATTGACAGTTCCGCTGAAATGTAGAGCTCAAGCTTGTTGATTAGCTTCGTTGTCTTTTGCTTTCTATTTTTTTATTGCTCGGTTTTATTCTATAGCTGAACTTTGCTGTTTTAAAATAGTGTAATTTTCCCCCAGGATATGTGAGTATCGCAGGCATAAAAATAAAACCTGATTTACAATAAGCCGTAGCCTTGTGTTTAAAATCACATTGTTCATTGTCTAAATATTTGGTGTAAAGAGAAATGTAGTGACAGGAAATGGAGGATACAATCACACAAGAATGCCAAAACATAAGCCTGACCCTTTATGCCAGAAAAACAGAAGTAATGATAATCATTGCAAAAAATAAGTCCTCCAAAATGAAAATGTAGCTGCATGTCCTTTAAAGGACGTCACAATCAACCCCAGCATTCTTGACTGTTTGTGATTTTTGTTTTTGTTTTTTGGGTAAATTTACCTTCAGCTTGCTCCGTGGCGAAGAGGTTACATGCGCAGTTCTTAATCCCACATACCACGTTTTACAGAGAGCTATGGGCGATTTAACTGCAGACTGCCTTATGTTGGTTTTGTTTTAAATGGTATAGGTACCAGTCGTTCAGAAAGCAATGGCAAACTACTGAACGTAAACTTGTCCACGAATCAGGAACAGCCAAAAAATAAATGATGGAGTTGACTACTACGCACTGTAAGGAATTTGCAACTAGCCTTTAGTAGTTTGCCGTGGCTCTCTGAACGAATGGCACCCGCACCTCTGTATGAAATACATGAGCAAGGCTGTCTGCTTCCCAAATCGCCCGAAGCTGTGTTACGACCGCAGTGTTCGGGATTGCGAATTGCTTTCGTAATCCATTCTACATGGCGCCGGATACCAAATGAAATATAGCAAATGTTCACATTTGGAGTTAGTCAATGTGGTTTAAATATCTTGCTGTCGCGACAACAGCAGATGAACTACGTATTTGTGTACACAAGTGAAATGTGGATTTAGCAGGTAGCAGGCCTTTTATAGAACATCACTTCCATCTCGAGCTGTGGAAAAGGCTTTCAACTCCTGCCTCTTCTACCAAAAGGGAATGTGGATTAGCAAAAGTAAAGAAGTTCTCAACCGGATCAAGAATATATGAGGAGGCTTGAGATGAAAAATGTGAGACCTTAAATGTGTGTGTTTTTTTTTTCTTGGTGTGAATATATTCTGAAAAAGTAAAGAACAAAGGTATCAATTTTCGAAGTAGTCATCACTGTGTTCAATGCAAGTCCTCCAGGGCTGATAAAGTGTTTGGATTACTGTAGACAAAATTATCTTGGTCGCACGTGTAACCATTTATGCTGTAACTGCTGCAACTACATCGGACCGACAAGTTTTGAAACTTTCTACTCCAGTCATACACTTGCTGGACTGACAGGCATCCTGCCAAGTTGTAAGTCCGCTGTGTTTTGCCATGAGGATATGTTCGAACCTACAAGATGAACTGGCTCGTTAAAACGGCGTACTAGTAACAGTCTATAACTTCACTGATGAACTTGAAACAGATGGAATAAACATCGAAGCTCAAGAGAATTAACACCGTTTTAATTCCGGAGTTAACAGCGTCATGACATTATTGTAGTGTAGCATTAGAGTACCCGTTGTTACCGGGATGGCATCTAACATAAGCGTGCACTAACAGTAAATAAAATGACCTGTTCTACATTCACCTTGACGCTCAGAAATCCCTCTCGTTCCTCTGTTCCTTCAGGTCGTCCTTGCTGCTATGTTCGTCCGATTTTTCGTCTAGCTTCTGCCCGTCGTTCTCGGATCCTTGGTGTTTTCCAATCAATGCTTCTATTTGTTATCCACTTGGAGTCCACTGTCAACTTCAACCTCCAAACATCCAATAGCCACACCAAGTTGTTCTCCAAATCTAACACACGCCCGTTCACCTTGCTTGTCGCACAACGTCTCTTTTCGTTGTCACGTTAGCGTTGGTGTGACGTATATTCGTATCCTATAGTTTCCGTGCACTGTTTACTTTGAGATTTCCTTTTATTCTCTGTATGGCGTGATCTGGGCACTTGCTATGTGGCAATCCGTTATCAGTTATCAGTTATCAGTTGGGGTATCGTCATTGCACTCCGGACAGGTCCATTGGTGCTCAGATCACCCCTCCCCCCCCCCAGCATATGCATCAGCGTCCGGTGGCTAATAGTGCCAGTTCTCTGTTGGTTGACGAGGCCCCTCGTTTTCCCGATGTACCTCTCGTGTCTGGCCGTGCCAATTCTACTCCCAAGTCCTGGACAACAATGTAGATTCACTGGCGTCAAATACCTATGTTCTCGACATCTCTTGAAGGATGTTAATAACGTCGGCGCAATCCATGGGCTGGCCATCAGCAGGGGATGCAGAGCCAGCCAGTTTATCAGCTCGATCATTTCCCTCGACTCCCGCATGTTCTGGGACGAAGAAGAAGTTGACCTTACGGACAATGGACTTCCCCAGCGAATCAGTTCACTGTCTACGTACAGATCTTGCATCGACCCTCCGAACCATGCTCATTGAATCACTTAGTACACACACGTTGGTTTAATGCTGTGATTCCAGCTACATGAAAGCCTGTGTTACTGCCATCACTTCCATCGTCATGCTGCTCGTGGTCATAGAGTGGGCACCACTGGATTCTTGAATAATTCGGCCCGCTGAACGGGCTGTAATTGCCCACGCTCTTCTCTGCTTAACAGGCATGCATCACCATACTAGATCTTCATTCGCCGATGCGTTTCTATAAGTTTCACTCCTTCACTGATTAAGCAAAAAATTCGGATAACAGAACGTTGCTTCTCTTTGGTGCATGTTCCAGTCCATACTCTTCCACTGAAATGATCAAGTGCTGAAAAAGTATAAATATAATTGTGTGCTCCATGTTGCTTGCTGTCATAATCTTCAGTGCATTGAGCCTCTTCTGACACTTTGTAACCACAACTTAAACATGATCCCTAAAGTGATTTCCAGACACATTAGTCTGCTTTCTCTATTCACAATTCTACCATTTCTTTGTGAGGTCATCTTTAACAAACCTATTGTCCATAGAGCACCATATGACAAATGCCTTTTCTGGGTTAATGATAGCATTCATCTCCGTACACCAATCCATCACTTTGTCCATTATCGCTTGCAGCTCCTGAGCTATTTGATTTCTGTCCCTATCCTGCCTTTATGCAAGGAAATCATCTGCAAATGTTAGTATCCTTCAAGCCCATGGTGCTTCGAGACTTGCAATCTTGCTCGTATACACATTGACAAGTACAAGTGAAATTGCTGACCCTTGTGGTAGTCCAGGGGCTATGATGCATGGCTCAGGGATCCATGTAACCAGCCGGATAACCACTCTACGAGAATACATGACAGTGAAGATGATGAGTAAGCCAATCCAACCCGCTACAGAGGCCGAAAGCAATTAATAGCAACACCGTAACCAATCATACATGCCGTAAGGGACGACTATGGAGGACTTACTACTGACTTCATCATTCCATAGAATACTTTGGCCGCAAAATCCAACCAACCACGAACAACTTTACCAAGGGATTGGTGTGAATTTGGTGGAGAAGATACAGTTATGCCTCATGTATTAAAATTGTCGAGAAAAGCTAGAAATAATATATATATGAGTGCATAATGTGATTTTGGTTAGTACCACCATCATGCTTCGTTAGTACATTCACTGAGATTGCTCAGATACCCTTATCAGACAGGTTGCCGTCCTGCCCTCCTGTCTCCGCCCCCCCCCCCCTTCTTTCTATGTGCTCACTGAACCTGAACCCGGTCATCATTCTCCATCTCACTCCGTCGGTTGGGTATAAAAAGAAAACATCGGAGATATTGTGAGTTATTCACAGATCGGAACTGTGAGGTAAGTATGAAAATTTTTTTCAATTCTCATTTTCTCTTTATTGCTTTAATTTTTGCATCCTTTTGTTCTTCTCGTCCTGTCGTCACCTTTTGATGTAGTCACAGGAGATCTCCTTGACTATATGTTGTGTTTGTGAATGTGTTTGTGTGCTGATGAAGGCTAATCGCCGCGACGTCCTGTATGTGTCGTAAATCTGTTATGTAAAGCTGAACAACTTTGTGTCATTTTATATTGTTAACAACTTTACAGCGTGGTATGGGAGAACATATAGGGTCAACAGAGTACTGAGCGTACTCCAGGAAGGTAAGGCCAGCTAGTATTGAAGTGAGCCGAAGAAAACTAGCGGTTTAAGGATGCACGGATGTTGTGCTATGTAAGATTACGGAGAACACCATGAACGATAAAAGACTGCGGGTGATGTCATAAATAAACTATCAACAACACAATGCAGAAATAGAACTGGTTCCTGGCAGCAAGTTGTTTGGATACGTCATCAGAATAGAAACATATACACCGTGACAGCAGGAGAGTTACAGGAGAAGAGATCTAGTGGTCTGCCTAAAGAGAAGACCTGAGACAACATAAAAAACGTGGCATGGGACAGTATGTGGTGTTAATAAAGTACCTAGGCTTACTCGAACGAACGAACGAACGAACGAAAGTCTTTATTTTCAAAGGGTTAAGAATTGGGCACGCAGGCTTGTCTGACATTCTGCCCTTCTTCCCTATTTCCATTCATACATTCTTTCATTCAACATCACTTATGAGGCAAATTTTGACAACAAAAGAACAATAGCATTAAAACGCATGAAAAATAATCAATAACAAATGACTCACTGAGGCAGTACAGTCCATCTCTTGACATTATCCACCCACATACATCGTTGCCTTCCTCTTACACACTACCCCTTCCTCTTTCCTTCCTGCACACGTTTTAACAAAGGACTGTACCACTTTGTAAGACAAAAGTATTCCTTGACTTGGCACACCTCATGTCTGACACCATCTTCTTCTTCTTCTTCAGCGTTCCGAGCCATTGAGGTTCTTTGCTGCAAATACAATCCGTCTCCATTCGTCTCTCTGGTGGACCTTCTCTTGCCAGTCGTTGATTCCAAGTGCTTGCAGGTCTGTACATGTATTATCTCTCCACCGCCTTCTTGGCCTGACACCATCACACTGTCGATTTTAATATTTGTCATATGATACCATTTTTGCAAACCATTATTCTGCTATTTTGTTAAACCATCTATACCAGGTATACGCCATCTCGCATAATTTGGCCACTTAAATAAAGACGTTTTCGATTTATAAATGGATTTTCCTACCAGAGTTTCGGGGATCAGTATAAACACGAATGAAGAACAAAAATATTAACTAGATATATTACTAGAGCTGTCCTGGGTTTCTGAAACAACATAACATAACAGAACATAACATGGTGACGGCATTGTGAATATACTGTTATATACTGCCTATAGTAACTTGCAGTGTAGTACAAAGGGGGCGGGGGGGGGGGGGAGCTTGCGCATGAGGAATTAAGGCCGCCTGGCTAGTGCAGTCGCCGGGAACTGTGCAGGTTAGGGTTTTTCTCTTTGCCGCTGACAGAAAAACATCTACTCCTTACCGATGATTCGAACCTGGGTCACCCGAAGGAAAAAACCGGCGTTCTTAGCCACTCGGCCAGTAGTTCTACATAACGTACCAGTTGATGTGCTTTCTGAGAGCTTCTTTCGTTGAGAATATAGTGTCGATTATTTCAACGTATGTGTATTAGAGCTATTGCTCTTATTCACAGAAGGCAGCCGTAGGGCAGAGGATCGCACGTTGGCCTGCCGGCGGGGAGGTAATGTGTTTGAAACCCTTTCAGAACAGGGGTTTTATTCAGTGGCCTGTGCTGCCAAGTCGGCCTACGAGGAGTACCAGGACATGTCGTGAGAAGTAAAAGCGGCTAGCGGGACACTGACTGCATCACCCATCGAGTCCAGATCGGTATAAAAACATTGGACGACCACCATATACCCAATATGTATCATGACGTAAACAGGGGTCGTTTACTTTCTTGTCTGTGGAAATTTCCGTTCATGACTATACCAAATAATGATAGACACCATCTGATACAGTCAGATATACTGCTGTTTATCCATCTCTTGAAGTAAATAGTATAGATTAGTGTATACGATAGATAGAAAATAATTGAAAGCTGTCTTGGCTGCGTCGAAATTCGAACCTGCCAAATCACATTGACAACAAAGCCTCGTTAAAAGATGAAGTGTATTTTTATCCACAATCAACTGGTTAAAGTTAGTTGTATATCCTTTACTGGACGTCGCAGTCAACACCATTAATTTTTGCCGCTGTGATCACTTGGCAAGTTTACGTTCAGTAGTTTGCCATTGTTTCTGAACCACCGGCACCCATACCATTTCGTAAATAAAACAACGTAAGATGGTCTGCTGTAAATAGCACGCAACTGTGTTTCGAAAGTAGGTATGCGGGTTTACGAACTACGTCAGGGAACTCTTCGCCACGGAGCCGGCATCACAATCAACTGGACAATTATAACAATGTTTTCATCCACCTGAATCTACAACCATGGAATATGAACAGACAAAGTATTGTCTTTTAAATAGCACCACGTACCACATGCATTCATTTCAATCAAACAATTTTTATAATGTTTAGTCTTCAATCTAATCTCTACTTATTTGTTTAAAGACTTATATGAGTACCCATCAATGCATGTATTCCCCATGTTATTTCAATGCTCAAGAGCTCACAACAACTGACCGTGAAGATAGCGATACTACACAAGATGCACGCTGTACAAATCTACACATAATAAAGTAATGAATAAGTTAACACCAACGAATCTAAAGATTTTCTAAAATGCAAACGATGTCAGGACAGAGATATGACAACATATTATTATTGTAACGTACAGCGAGTTGCCACCAGCCAAGAACAGTATTCTTTCAGAAATATATTCCCATTACACTAATTGGAAGTCGGGATATTTATGATTGTAGTGGTTCACTTGCATGGGCAAGTGGCATAATGTGTTCATTAGCGGTCTCTGGATGTTATCTTCACGTCACTTTCGGTAATTTTAGCCATTCCTTAAGATGATTACTCTATTGTCAGATTGTGTTACATTCTACAAACGCATCAAGTAGAATGTGAATGATGTAAATTAAAATGCCTAAATACGACTGAACTGCACAATTTTGAATGCCATTTAATGATACATCTGTCGCTTATGAAAAGCACACATAAAGCCCATATTCAAATGGGGGATTCTTTTGCGTCACATATATTGACCTTCAATTATAATTATATATTCTTTATGGTAAGGCTTATTCATTAATTTGTATTTTATAATGATTTATTATTTTAAATTTGCGTTGCCACTTCACGGCTTTACATGATTTTCCTTTTTCGTTTTTAAACTGCTAGTTAACGCACCAATTTACATTTAAAAAACTGAATTTCTAATATTATTTAGTGTTTGCTACATTATGTAGTTAAGATTATTCTTTCTTCGTGTCTGCGTGTCTGTGTAGAGATTGGTTCATATCTATCGGACTGGGACATTCTTGTGAATCTTCTGTCAGTCTAGTCTTCAGCTATCCTTACGACTATTTAATACTTGGTTATTATACCAAATGGTTGTTCAAATATGTCTAAATATCACCATTATTCTGTAATGCTGATTCGCTTAGGCGATCATGTTACACTACAAACATATATTGCTTTTGCTGCTGCTGCTACTACTACTACTATACAACAACAACAACAACAACAACAACAACAACAACTACTACTACTACTACTAATAATAATGATAATAATTATAACAAAACTTATATTTTTAAGAGCATGCATCTTTCCCATTGCAATACACGCCTGTGAGAACTGGACACTAACTACACAAGCTGAACAGTGCAAAAATGCTTTTGAATATAAATGTTATAGGTAGGTTCTAAGAATATCTTGGGTAAAGAAAAGAACAAATGCATCCATACTTCAAGAACCGAATATTGAAGTGGGCTGGCTATTAAAGACGATAAAACAAACAAAGAAATTTGATATATTTTGGTCACTTGAAACGTCATGAAAGTTTAGAGAGAACAATAATGGAGGGGTTTATGCCTGGGAAGAGAGGAAGAGGAAGGCCAAAGAGAAGATGGGTGCAGGATGTGGCGGATGATCTCCAGATGAGTGTATCGGACGCGGGACATCTTGCATATGGTCGAGAGGTTTTCCGGAAGGTTGTTATGGGAGCGAGGTTCTGCAAAGGACATGCTACTGAATGAATGAATGAATACTGCTGTTGCTACTGCGACTGCTGCTACTGCTGTTACTACTACTATTGCTACTGCTGCTGCTGCTACTACTACTACTACTACTACTACTACTACCACCACTACTACTCCTGTACTGCAGCTGCTATACTACTACTATTACCACTACTACTACTGTACTGCTGCTGCTACTACTACTATTGATATTACTACTACTGCTGCTACTACTGCTGCTTCTACTACTACTACTATTACTACTACTACTACTACTACTACTACTACTACTACTACTACTACTACTACTACTACTACTACTACTACTACTACTACTACTATTACTACTACAACTACTGCTGCTACCGCTGTTGCTGCTACTGCTGCTACTTCTACTATTACTACTACTGCTACTGCTGCTGCTGCTGCAACTACTACTACTACTACTACTACTACTACTACTACTACTACTACTACTACTACTACTACTACTACTACTACTACTACTACTACTACTACTACTACTGCTGCTGCTGCTCCTGCTGCTCCTACTACTACTACTACTACTTCAATAACAATTACTACTACTACTACAACTACTACTACCACTACTACTACTACTACTACTACTACTACTACTACTACTACTACTACTACTACTACTACTACTACTACTACTACTACTACTACTACTACTACTACTACTGCTGCTACTACTACTACTACTACTACTACTACTACTTTTACTGCTACTACTACTACTACTACTACTACTACTACTACTACTACTACTACTACTACTACCTCTACTACTACTGCTAATACTACTACTACTACTACTACTACTACTACTACTACTACTACTACTACTACTACTACTACTACTACTACTACTACTACTACTACTACTACTACTACTACTACTACTACTACCGAAGATGTGGTTTCTGAGACGGATGTTGAGAATACCTTGCCAGAATAACTAATAACGATTGCCCAGAAGAGGCTAATGAAAGTAGAACATTATATACAACAACAATAAAAAGACAAACAACATTCCTTGGTCATATAATGAGAAGAGGGGAATATGAAAGCATCGTGTCGACGGGAAAGACCAGTGGGAGAAGAGGCTGAAGCAGACGGAGATAGTTTATGTTGATGCAGAACACCAAGGACAGCGATCTGTGGACAGTCAGTAAAGCCTACACCAGTTGTCATGACACATGATGATGATAAAGTGGCTACCTAGACTGCTACTCAGAGTAAATTTTATCTTTAGAATTCCTTAGCACGGCAACATTATTCTATATCTCGTATAAAGCATTGCGACTCTAATACAAACACATTTGGATCCTCTTAGCTCCTACGTATTACACGTACTTTGCCGAGATTATCTGTGTTTGATCTGCGTGAGGCGACTGAGCGCTACTGAAGTTACCTGTGTGCAAAAAAGACATATTTACAAAGAAACCAAACAGTTGAGCTGACTAATTGTATCCATCGCAACGTTTTGGTTAGTTGGAAATTATCCGATACTCATTTTTCGAAGCAAAGTAAGCGAAAGAAAAGGACCAATTACGCACCTTGAGTGGTAAAGGATATATGGTGAACTCCCTATACTGTATACGCTAATCGGTGGTCGGTGGGTGTGATGGTCAATATAACGCTGACCACCTTTACTTCCCATAACATATCACGGTACCCATTTTTACTCTGGATAGACCCGTGAGACCAGGTCAGTTAAAACAAGAAAGTCACCTCAACGGGAAATTGAACATACAACCTCCGGGCTGGTAGGTAAACATATTAGCTACTGCGCTGTCGCGGCCTTTATGAGCCGTCGGTGTTCAGGACAAAATTCCATAGCGAATAGGAACACAACACGGACTGTAATGTTAGTCAGCCAACATACTATCCACATCATTGCAACAGTTGTCATCTGGGAATTGAAGACTGGACATTTGGGTAGACACACTGTTTCACCTGTGAACTCTGCTTCGATTGTACCGCTTTATATTACAGGAGAATGTGAGTCTGTTCGATCAAATAACAAACTATAGTTCCTGACGTATCGACTCGTCTGCTCTTTGTATTCCCAGCTGCCTCTCCTGTTTTCTAGAAAAACAAAACCCAGTTACGTCCTTCTTTGGTTGCGGATCTCAGCGTTAGTTCTCAACGTTGGTTCTCAATGTTAGTTCTAAATGTTAGTTTGCTCAGAGAGTATCTTTCTTTGTAGATAAAGATGAAAATTGAAAGTAAGATGTACAGACACAATAAGGGATGATGGTGTTCTGAAATAGATCATGATCCGAAAGAACCGTTTCCAGATATTAAAAGAGACATATCTCATTATTTGGCCAGGCCTCGATCAGACAAAACGCTTTTACACGTTACAACAGCCCATAGGAATAATACGAACCTATTTAGACTGTATCTTTTGATTTATATATTATTTGCTAGAATCATATTTTTGGAACTACCTCAAAGTCTTAAAACAATCTTAAAACGACTTTTAAGACTCTTTTTTATATGCTAGAATGATTTTTTAGAACACCTCAATTACACCCAAAGCAGAGAAAGCAGGTTGAACGAGGTGGACATTCTTTTTCAATATCAGATCGGAATGCAACGTCTTTTTTTCTTGCTCTGTAGTAGACATTGATATTGATAACTGCAATCTGTTCCGTTGTCTAATATATTCACAAAGTTTGTGTTGCGTTTTGGCAGCAGACAGCGTTGCGCTGGTTTTTTTTACGAAGTCTACGTGGCCAAAGGCTTGCGAACGCGGTTCGTGAGCCGGGTACCAGGCGTTAGAAACTCAGCCGCGACCGATTTGTGCAGCAGACCGTGTTGCGTTGTGTTATAACGTGTTGGTATGGGAGCCGGTCGTTCAGAAAGCAATGGCAAACTACTGAACGTAAAAAACTTGTCTAGTACATCAACAGCAGCTGAAAAATGCTGGTATTGACTGCAACGTCCTGCAAGAGATATGCAACATTTATTTTTATTATTCGTCCAGAAAGCAAGGGCAAACTACTGAGGGTAAAACTTGCGAAAACATCAATAACAACGAAACAATGCTGGTGTTGTATATTACAACAAAAATTTTGATGTTCGCATTTTGCCCATGTTTTTATAATGCATATCTTTTATATTGTTGCTGTTCTTTGTTAGCCTTGAATGATGTGTGAATGGAATAATGTATGATAGAGAGTGATAGAAGGGCAGAATGTTAGACGGGCCTGCGTGCCCAATTCTGAACCCTTTGAAAATAAAGTTTGTTCGTTTGTTCGTTCGTTCGTTCGTTCGTTCGTTTGTTCGTTCGTTCGTACACTATATCTCTCGTATTCCATTTCAGTTGTTCTGCAAGCTACTTCTAGTAAAAGAATGAAAAACTTTTGTAGTAATCCGTGTTTGAGAGGTGGTGGCAGATGTAGTTGTAAGTATAGCTGAAAAAATGAGCTTGTCATTATTGTTATCAATCATGACATGAAAGGGCACTTCATTTTTAATTCACCGCAGACAAACCGCGTAGTTATTTTTAGCACTGATCTAGATCTGTTGGTATCGTCGTTTTTCAGAATAGGGATATCGGAATTCACTTCGTGGTCGATCGACTAGTGTGTTTGTAGCATGCTGTACCCAAAACCGCATGTCATTGTCTTCGCAACTGGCCTCCAGATATATCACAAATGAGCGCAGACAAATCGGACATACACAATATAAGACGAGTAGCACAAGGTATGGATATACACTCCGACGACAGTGAGGGCCCTAGCAGTCCACCACATACTCAACCGGAAGTGATTGACAACACATTCAGTGTATATAATTCTTTATTGCACAGAGCTCGTCACATCACACACATGACCCTACCCCCATACACATGTTGCACAATATATCAACACACCCTTACATCCACTATGCAATCACCCTGATATCACGTGATTTCCAGGGAACTCCCGGAATTCCTTTGTTTGAGGTGAATTAAAAATGAAGTAACGCTGAAGGTTCACACACATGAGTTTAGGAAAATGCGATTTTGAGCTGGCATAGTAATCGTTAATACTGCTATTATGTGGAGGCGGAAGCGAGAATTCGTTAGAGGGTGATGCTGTTATCTACACAGATCGGTCCGTCGTTCGACAAGTGAGAAGGTCATGAGACTTTACGGCTCAGGCTGAAGGGAGAATTGTGAAGGAAAATTCTGGTACTTTTACTTTGACCACAAGTAGTCTGACTATGGAAGTCGTGGCAGTAAGTAAAGCAATAACATGGCTCAAGACACAAACCTTCACTCGGGTATGTTTCCTTAGTGACTGAATGAGTAAGCTCAAGAAGATAGAGATGGGGTGGGTCCGAGGACAGTGGCTGTTGTCTCTGGCGCTGTCACGGCTGGCAAAGATTAATTTCATTTTGGTGCCAGGCATTCGGGTATACAAAGAAATGAGCAGGCTGACAGACTTGCAGGTAAAGCTACTGTGGAGGGTGGATGATCCATTGACCACGCTGGTAGACTGAATGCTTTTCAAGATATAAGTCGTTTGTGAGAACAAGAAACACGTTGTGACAAGTTATGACTATGAACAGTCCATGGTCAGACTGCGAGACTGCAAGTTAAAAGGGGTGTGGTCAAAACAAGAACACTTTGCAGGAAGGCAACGAAAATTATTAAACCAGCAAAGAACTAGTGTCGCGAGCCGCTACACGCTGCGGGATTTCCTGAGCTGTGTATCCTAGCACTTATGGACTGAATGATTCGATGTGGAATGACGATGATCTGTCTTCAAACACACTGATTATTCTATAAGATCTTAACATCAATGAAAAATGGCTCATAAATAACATAGTGTGTCGGGGACTGAAATACCTACATTCTACTAGATACTGTCGTCAAAGAAAACTGGAAAATAAGAGAAATCATGTCTCGGAAAATGTAAATGATGTGGCTATGTAAAATGTCACGGTGGCTTTAAAAGAACATTAATGGAAGGCTTGGTTCTTGACGTAGTAGACAGGAGGCGACCGGCACTAAGATGGACGCAGAGCATTGAAGAAGGCTTGGTTCTTGAAGTAGTAGACAGGAGGCGACCGGCACTAAGATGGACGCAGAGCATTGAAGACACATGGGGCATGAACATGTATAGGAAATCTTAACATGTAACGGATAAAGAATTTTCTTTTCATCGGGCCGTAATAAGAGAGACATTCAGCGAGGCACCTATTACACGGTGATGGTGACACTAAGAGTCAACCATCACACATAGTTTTCGCTAAGGAATGCCTGTCTGGCATATTGGCCGCATTTTTTAAATGTGTTTTGTGAAAACTGCTTGTGATTAAAATAGATAAATTAAAAACTGCCTGGGACAGAAGGAGTTAAAGACATGTTCATGCGAATGCCTGGATTTCTAGTTTCACTTGCAAGAATAAGACCTCCCCCCCCCCCCCCTTCCCAGCAGCCAAGTAATAGCGTTAGCTAAACTGCATAAAGGCTAACGATTTTCGCATTTCCATCGGTCTTGATTTAAGCGGTGTCGATTAAGTCTGTGACACTTATTGAAGTAGTTATTAAGTTCCCATCGCTCCGGTTAGTTCTTTTGTTCCTAATATTCTACTCATACCCCCCCATCCCCCACCCACCCCATGCCTTTTATTATTGTGTCGATGTTCTGTTATTATCGTCCTTTCTTTAAATTCTACACAAGTTCGTCATCATATCATCATTCGACAGCTTGTCTGGTCGGTTTCCATTTCCCACAATCTCATAATTTATTTAGTAAACATTTGTTTTTACATCTACGTCTGTTCATAGAAGGTCAAACACAAGACTTAGTCTCAATGACAGAAAAAAAAACAACAAAACAATTAATGGCACCTAAAAGAAACACCTGTCTTCCCGAATGCAACATCATAGTACCGGTCAGATATAAGTCAACCTATTTAAGCGTATCGGTAATGTAATAACAGCCAGAAGATTTATTTAGAAAGATAATTATAAAATAGACCAAGCAAACGCAGCATTTCACAAGATAAAGAATGTTTATAGTTATATATTCAATTAATTTCATTCCATATGTCTATATTTCAAATAACGATGTGTTTTTGTCTGCATGCTACTTTCTTCCATACCAGTTACTAACCAAGCGACATCTACACTCTGCTTTTATCTGTGACCACTGCTACATTCTACTTTGTTCCATTTCCGTCACTGACCACACGACATCTACATTCTGCTTTTATCTGTGACCACTGCTACATTCTACTTTGTTCCATTTCCGTCACTAACCACACGACATCTACATTCTGCTTTTATCTGTGACCACTGCTACATTCTACTTTGTTCCATTTCCGTCACTAACCACACGACATCTACATTCTGCTTTTATCTGTGACCACTGCTACATTCTACTTTGTTCCATTTCCGTCACTAACCACACGACATCTACACTCTGCTTTTATCTGTGACCACTGCTACATTCTACTTTGTTCCATTTCCGTCACTGACCACACGACATCTACATTCTGCTTTTATCTGTGACCACTGCTACATTCTACTTTGTTCCATTTCCGTCACTAACCACACGACATCTACATTCTGCTTTTATCTGTGACCACTGCTACATTCTACTTTGTTCCATTTCCGTCACTAACCACACGACATCTACATTCTGCTTTTATCTGTGACCACTGCTACATTCTACTTTGTTCCATTTCCGTCACTAACCACACGACATCTACATTCTGCTTTTATCTGTGACCACTGCTACATTCTACTTTGTTCCATTTCCGTCACTAACCACACGACATCTACATTCTGCTTTTATCTGTGACCACTGCTACATTCTACTTTGGTCCATCTCCGTACTAACCACACGACATCTACATTCTGCTTTTATCTGTGACCACTGCTACATTCTACTTTGTTCCATTTCCGTTACTAACCACACGACATCTACACTCTGCTTTTACCTGTGTACACTTCTACATTCTACTTTGTTCAGTCATCAGTTCTGCAGTCTATTTACTACCATTACTGGGGGGGGGGGGGGGGATACTGTCATTACCGCATATAATTCCTAGCGGTGAATGCAAGACTTGGATAGTGATTGTCTACCATCATCGAGGGGAATATCTGTGATTCTCTTACTGGGTTGTTGCATGAATTGTTTGAATTCTCGACAGGCGTAATCACAGCAGAGACCACGAACGATCTTTCTTCCATTAGTATAACATGTATCTGCACAAGGAATACTACTTTTTATGTTAAACAACACCCGTTGATATACCCCTCTACATGTTATGCTATCTCTGATGTTATAATGCTCCAGATGTTATGTTACCTATCATGTTATACTCCTCCTAATGTTATGCTACCTCTAATGGTATACTCCTCTTTATGTTATGCTACCTCTGATGTTATTCTCCTCCGCATGTTATACGTTTCATGATATTAAACAACTCACAAGGTTATACAACCCCTCATGTTATATCAATTTGGCAGTGTGGAGGTGAAGTCTCGGTCAATAGAAAAACCTAATCTGGTTCAGAAACGCCAGTAGGAAGTTTCAAGGTGAGATGAAATAGGTCATCGGATAGAATCAGTCAAAAAATCAATTAACAATTCTGCGTAACTGTCACTATGATCATTGTATTAGCTACATGTGCTTTTGTAAATACGAACACAATATATAATGTCATTTCACTTCACTTTTCAGTTGAAGAAAGCTTCGTATGGTATGATCAAAGTAGTAAATAATCACTAATGAAAATGACACGTACACTACTTGCAAAGAAAATAAATACTCAATGGAAGTGCGCACCAAGGAGGCCCAATTTCGCTAGTATATCTGACCAAATGTTGAAAGCAAATTAACAGATTGCACTATGTCGTGTATTAGTGGAAAAGGTGCGTTGCTAGGGATTGACTTTTTTTTTTTTAGCATATCCTTTACAGGACTTAGCTGTCAACACCAGCATCTTTCAGCTGTATGTTGATCTCTTGGCAAGATTACGCTCAGTAGTTTGCCATTGCGTTCTGAGCGGCCGGCTCAGTATCCCGCAAGTCAAGAGCTGGGGTCGAACCTAGGGATTGACTGTGTGACAATTATATGTCTTTCCACGATGACTGCTACCGTTTTGGGAAGCCGATGTACCGCAGTTGTTAGCACGCTTACCTCCCGGTTTGGTTGACATTTACTCAAATTCCCATCGAAGCGGATTTGTTTTATAGCTCCCAAGTCGATTCAGCTTAACATGAGTACTAGACAACAACCTAAGATATAAAGACAGCCATAATAGTATTGAGCAGACCCGTGTGATCTATGACAATATAAACAGGGAGCTAGCATTATATACCCAAGAGAGCGGTAATGGTGCAGTGGCTAGCATGCCTGCTTGCCAGCCCGGTGGTAGTAAGTTTGAATGCATTCGCGTGGAGTCGGAATAATAAAATGTACCTAATCTAAAATGGGTACCCGGAATTGTCATGGGAAGTAAAGGTAGAAGGTTTTCATTGACCATACGATTTCTTGAGAGCCAATTGAGCATATAAAGATATGGGGGGGGGTCTAGTTCCGTAAGCTACATACGCCTCAAAATGTTACTTTCTTTACTACCATCCTCCTCAAAATGTTACTTTCTTTACTACCAAAATTATCAATATGTTACTTTCTTTACTTGCATACACCTCAAAGTGTTACTTTCTTTACTACATTACACCTCAACGTTTTACTTTCTTTACTACCATCCTCCTCAAAATGTTACTTTCTTTACTACCAAAATCATCAATTTGTTACTTTCTTTACTACCATACACCCCAAAGTGTTACTTTCTTTAATGCCATATAACTCAAAGTGTTACTTTCTTTAATACCATGCACTTCAATGCGTTACTTTATTTACTACTACATGCCTCAAAGTGTTACTTTCTTTACTACCATACCCCTCAAAGTATTAGTTTCTGTACTGCATTACACCTCAAAGTGTTAGTTTCTTTGGTATCATACGCCTCAAAGTGTTACTTTCTTTGCTACCGTACACATCAATTTGTTAGTTTCTTTACTACAATAAGCCTTAAAATGTTATTTTGTTTACTACCATATACTTCAAAGTGTTAATTTTGTTACTACCATACACCCAGTCAACCTCAAGAGGTCTAAACATTTCCCTTACACTGCTTACTGCCGTTGTAATGCACACGTGAACAACAAGCTACGCTATAACTGTGCTAAATTCGTTTTACAGCAGCAGTTTACACAACAAGCATGCGATTATATTGTTCACTTTTCGGCACACCATTTTAATCCCGGGGAAATAGGTTACACCTAAATTAGAAACATTAACAATAGATGAAAGGCAGAGTTGATGCAGTCAGAAAGTCTGCTGCAGTTGCACAATTCTACCACAATCGATGATACCACATGCCTACTGATGTTTTCATTTGGAATCAAGCGCAGCTGTAGCTAGTTGTAAATGGCGTCTAAGCGTTCCATGTTACAATAGTCAGCATTTATCATTATCAAACATTGCAGCCACTGGTAGCAGGTAATGGGCCTTTTTACAGGCCCTGGGGCGTAATGGGTATATGGTTTGTTAGTTGCATATCCTTTACAGGACGTCGCAGTCAACACCAGCAATGTTGTTTTATCTTTGTTTGCTGTTGTGATCTCTTGGCAAATTTACGTTCATTAGTTTGCCATCGCTTTCTGAACGACTGGCAGACATACTATTTCGAAAAGATAAAATCAACGTAAGGCGGTCTGCTGCTAAATCGCGGGTATATGGTGCTAGTCTCATATTATTTGTAGATCATTCGGTTGTTTGTTATTTCTTGACAAGTTTATGTTTGCCGTTGCTTTCTGAACGACGGCCACACGTACCATTTTATAAAAATACCGACGTAAAGGCAGTCTGTTGCCATTTCGCCCGCAGCTGTTTCGAACGTGGTATGCAGGATAAAGACTTGCGTCGGTTCCCTCTACATCACAGAGCCTGTAGGTGATCAATCTGCAGGTGACGGGGTATATGGTCTACATCAGGTCAGACGCCTATACTTTTCAGGATAGCTCATTATGCCCATTTTAGACTTGATCAGCCTTGGTCTAACCCTAACCCTAACCCTAACTCTAATCCCTTGAGGGTTGACGGTGATGTCGTTGACCGTTCTACCTTGACCAGCTGAGATGTGGGCGACACCACAGCACTAACAGTCTAACGTCTCTCGAAACCCTGGGTAGGCAAACCCGTAAAAATGCCTGCTGAAGTCGGATGTGTTGGCCTACGTGTGCAAATAAATCAGGCACAACGCAAAAAACGTCCGAGTGAAATGTCTTTCGTGCTAGGAACAGCTCTGACTAACTAGTTTTCCGAAATGCTCGTGTCCGGAAAAGCTCTGACTAGCTAGTTTCCGAATGTTCGTTGTGCCCGGAATAGCTCTGACGAGGACATCAACAAGCACATGTCCGAATCGAAAACTCGCTGAGTGGATACCGTCTGCAGACCGGTCTGGTCAGTGCGGGACAGACTCGTGGTGAACGATATGCCCAATACATCGAAGTGAGGAATTAAAGCAGCCATGAGCAGAACGTGACGATTCCCTCGGTGAGCCCAGCACCAGGGCGCTATGTGTCGGCTCTGCAACTATGGAAGCCACCCTGGATGGCGGAAAATGCCATGGACTGTCCCTGCCTTCCGTTGAGGGATGATCGTAAAGCATTCCACCGTTCCAGCTTGACAAGCTGTGATGTGGACGGCACCACAAAAGTGAGTGTCTCCCGGGAATGCAACCTGGTCAAAAATGCACGCTAAAGTCGGATGTGTTGGCCTACGGGTTTCGGCGCAAGGGCGCATAACTTAGACACACCGCAATCATATCTGAAAAAACACACCGGATGAAGGCAAAGAAGAAGATTTTTTCATCTTTTTATCCTTCTCATCCCGTTCTTATGCCTTAATGTAGTCACTGGGGGGGGGGGGAAGAGGGGGGGGGGGGAATAAATCTTTACCTCAATCCATTACCACTAATATTGGAGTACCTCGGGATTCTATAATCGGCCCTCTGTTATTTGCCATTTATATAAATGATCTTCCCTTATATCTTTCGTCGTCCTGCGATGTATTTGCAGACGGCTGCACAGTATATACAAACGCTATAGATTGTAATGTGCTAGAATCATCCTTGCAACAGGAAATAAACAGTATAGTTAACTGGAGTCATCCAAACAGCATGCAAATTAAATTTCTTAAACAACAGCTATGTTAATAGAAAAAAGGCAAAGACTTCACACTCTAAACTCGCAGAGAACCCTTAAGTTGCACATTGGTAGCACGCCTGTAGAATGTTTAACCGATTACAGGGCACTAGGTCTTATCATTAATCAAAATTTAACCTTTAATTCCCATGTCCATGCTCTCGTTAAAAAAGTATACTGACTTGCCAAAATGAAACCTTTCCTTGATGAAAACACAAGAAAGATATTCTATACTACCCACATACACAACACATATAGATTATTGCCCCACAATCTGGGATGGATGCCATCATCAGGCATCATCTTCACGCATAATTTTGAGCTTCGTTGGTAACAAACATCTACAGCAAGCAGATGAGTAAACATCATATCAGTAGGAACTCCAGTCAGTAAAGCAGCAAGTTACTGACCAGAATTCACCAAAGATGCTATGTTAATTGTTGGATAGCATTTTGATAACGCCATGTGCTTTCTAACATTGTTCAGTCGTCAGTTGAGGATGAAACTTCTTTTTTCTACATCCTTTGTCTCTGGGTTATCCCTTCGGTATAAGATACTTATTGTCATCCAGTCGGTATAAGTTGTGTATGGTCATCCTGTCTGTATAAGTTGTGTATAGTCATCCAATATGTATATGTTGTATATGAGTATCAATTCTGTATAAATTGCGTATGGTCATTGTAGTATACATTTTGCAAACCGCCACATCGCTGTTTGAATCTCCCAAAGCTACCTTCCAGTTAGCAACAGCGCCAACAATCGCTGCCATCAGAATTAAATTCACATTTAAACAATGAAGGAATTAGCGCCACCAGTTTAAGAAGGAAGATGAAATTTACATCATCTTAATTTGAAAGAGAGAGCTGATTTGAAAAAGGAAAGACAATATTCTAATTATAGCAGAAAAGGAGCTCAGCCATTGGTCACGAATCGGCATGACGTAAGAGCCCAAGCAAGGAAGGGCAGGAATAAACAACATCCGAGAGGCGTCAAAAATAGAGTGCAGACCGGCAGACTGTCAGTGTGTGTAAAACGAAAATCCTTTAGAAATCACTAAACAGGAGAAGGGCCACTGGAACTGACGGCCTGGTGTCCTCTCCTCAACAATCCATCTAAAGTTAACCCAACTCTAATAGAGGAAGAGAGAGAAGTGTCGGCCTACTAAGCAGCCAGCGAACGAACTAGGAAAACCGAAAACCTAGTCTGGAGCCTGAAACCTGATGACGTTATGCTTGAAGAAGGCATTCAACTATGTTGAAGATAAGCACACTGTAATATTAGGTTAGTTATGCTCCTTTCCCAGAAAATGGTAAGTTGGGGTGCTGTAAAAATGTGGCTAGTCCTTAACTTAATTCAGTAGAGACTAAGCACTATATTCAGATGTCTTAGTTCGTACATAGTCTGTGCACTAGTTAAACCCCATAGTGAGTTTTTTTTCTAGTTATATGCAGCTTTTATGAAAGCATCAGCATTATGCCTATGTTGTGCATTTTACTCCTTAAGCAGTTAAGTTAAGTCAGTAGTGATTTAGAAGTTAGTGATTAACTTAGGATGTAGGAGGTTAGAACTGTCTTAAATGTGCAATCACTAGTTAGGAGGAATTAGTTTAATTCGTCCTAGAAACAGTAGATGAACACATTAAATGTTAAATAGTTCCCTAGGTGTTTTCATAAAATCCCATGTGTTCTATGGAAGCATTCATGTGGTGATTCAATTATGACTTCATTGGTGTTAAATATATGAATTTATCTTTTAACTTATTGATTGTGAGTCACATAATTATGCCTATCCATCATCCTTGCAAGTATGTTTAAGATTTATGATAAATGACTGTGGATTGAGAGAGGAGAAGTGACATACCGAGGATGAGTATGATCAATCAATCAATTATCTGATAGTAGGTAATTTGATGCATACTGCCAATTTTATCAGAGGAGAAGATGTTAGTGGTACCCATGCACTAATTGATAATTTAGGCACCTCTACACATGACGCCACTCTGTATTCCATATCTCTCATGTTACGATTATATGGTTTTGTTTCCTGAATTGTGTTTGATGTATGATGATGATGAATCTAATGGGTGAGTAAGGTAAAGGCTTATACCTACATGTTGAAGAGGAGGGAAGTTGCTCCTCCTCAAAGCATTTGTTTGGTAAGAACCTACCTGAATGTTATACAGGAGATGATGCAATAATGTAATTTTATTGTTTATAAATAATACTTATTGCATTTAGGAATTAATTAAGACCCTTAATGTGTGAGGCCTTTTCTTTTAAATGGAAGGATAGCTAGGAAAAATAATTATGTACAAAGGGGAATGGTGAACGTGGTTACCAAATTCCGAATCGATCAAGGTATTACTCAACCTTGAGACCATGGGTGACAGGCATGGCGAAGATGACATTGCTTATCTGGTAGTTTAAACCTTACATGGCCTGTAGAGGAGGATTGCATGGAGAGGAACCAGCTATTTGGTTGATAACTGTTGGGGAATACTATAACCCTCTACCCTCTTTGTTTATTTTTCCTTGGGGTTAAAATTCCCTTGATTTATTTTTATTTTTTTTTCTTTGGGGGTTTTACCTTCTTCCATTTCTAATGATCATATAGATGCATTTATGATATCAGTAGATATATGTTTGATGCTGGAATTTCAGGTAGTGGTTAGATCCATCCAGATACAGACATGCCCCTTGATGGGAGCTCTTGATTGGAGTGATGATGAAGCCTCTTTTTGAAACAACTTACAAGCCACAAAAACCAGGTAAACCTGTACACCTTGAAGAAATCAGGGGCATTTTAGCTTGTACTTGGAATTGGAGAGACAACTCAACTATCAACATACCTGATCCAGAATAACACTCACACTTTCGACCAACTGTATTTAATGTTACAGAACTCTTATAAAAGTGTGTTCCAAAAAACCCTGGAGTGGCGAAACTCGAGTTCATGATCAAGACTCATTATTATTATAACTCCACTGATAGATGTATAGTATTTGTTCATCTGGGGAACTGGGGTTTAAGGTTGTGTGTACTTCAAAACCAAGTGAATGATTGTGAGATTAATGGGTATATATAATACCTTTGGACTGGATGATAATTGTTGGATTACAACGGCCTAACCCGAACCCTAGCTTGTTGATTAATAAAATGTTACAGATATGTCGTTTCTACTCTTGAATGTTTCAAGAATTCCTTGAGTGTTTACGTCATCGTTGTTATTAATTAATATACCCTAGATATTAATTATTTAGCTGAGAGCAGAGGGGCAAGGAAACTCCACAAGAATATTATTATTATTCAAGGAAATCGGTCCCTTGTTCACCTTGAGGACTTCATTGGCTCTCCTGGACTCTAATTTTGTACTCAAGCAATTGAGCCATTGCCGGCTATTAAAATTATAACGGGCAGGATCAAATTGTCAGAGAGGAACTCTAGCTTTCCTCTATCTCCTTGAGATTTTCCCAAAACATCCGACAGTCATCCAGTCTGTATAAGATGTGTATGATCATCCAGTCTGTATAAGATGTGTATGATCATCCAGTCTGTATAAGTTGTGTATGGTCATCCAGTCTGTATACGTTGTGAATGGTCATCCAGTCTATATAAGTTGTGAATGGTCATCCATTCTATATATGCTGTGAATGGTCATCCTGTCTGTATAAGTTGTGTATGATCATCCAGTCTGTATACATTGTGTATGGTCATCCAGTCTGTATAAGTTGTGTATGGTCATCCAGTCTGTATACGTTGTGTATGGTCATCCAGTCTGTATAAGTTATGTATGGTCATCCAGTCTGTATAAGTTATGTATGGTCATCTAGTCTGTATAAGTTGTGTATGGTCATCCAGTCTGTATAAGTTATGTATGATCATCCAGTCTGTATAAGTTGTGAATGGTCATCCAGTCTGTATAAGTTATGTATGATCATCCAGTCTGTATAAATTGTGTATGGTCATCCAGTCTGTATACGTTGTGAATGGTCATCCAGTCTGTATAAGTTGTGTATGGTCATCCAGTCTGTATAAGTTATGTATGATCATCCAGTCTGTATAAGTTGTGAATGGTCATCCAGTCTGTATAAGTTATGTATGATCATCCAGTCTGTATAAATTGTGTATGGTCATCCAGTCTGTATACGTTGTGAATGGTCATCCAGTCTGTATAAGTTGTGAATGGTCATCCAGTCTGTATACGTTGTGTATGATTATCCAGTCTGTATAAGATGTGTATGGTCATCCAGTCTGTATAAGGTGTGTATGGTCATCCAGTCTGTATTAGTTGTATATCAGAAATATTTCTTGAAAGCAAACGTTTTGCATAAGAGAACTGTTTCCCTGTTGATTGTCACCAACTGGCTGGGGTTAGATCCCTGATGGGCAACCACTCAGCCAAAATCATTTTCTTCTACTGGTGTTTAGTTCTGGATGCAGTTTAAGATCCCCTAACTCTGTCAGAAAGGACTAATTACCACCCCAGATCCCAGAGAGAAAACTTGGAACAAGTGTCTTTTATGCTGATTTAAGACACTGTCCCTGATACTCAAGAAAACAGCCAAGAAGTGGCTCGTTGAAGATAGAATATATCTATATAGATGTGGCTGTACTTGGTATCACCAGAAGTGAGAAAGGAGGAGTTAAGCTATGTAACGTAATCTGGTTACTTATGACTGCATAGGCAAGGTCCCTCCCTGACATAACTTCCCCCTTCTGGACAATGTGTGCGAACCCCCACTAAATGATATAATGTGTGTACTTGATTACGCTACACAAACATTTATAAACATTTAGAATTATACAGACAACTGAGTTTAAAATACAACAACTGTGTTTATTATTGCTATTGTTGATCATATGATGTTGATGATGATATGGTATACGTAACGTAAGAGGTCACATAGGTCATGCTTCCCCCAGTGAGACGCAGTTCACTGTCAGATTGAAGGAGTCCAAATTGGTCACTTCACAAGGCTAAGTCACTTCCTGATATGGGTTGTTGACTGTCCATTGCTCCTAAGAGATCTGGAATGAAACGAACGGAGATAGGTAGTATCTACGTCTACACATCTCAAACACATATGTCTATACATTCATATAAACATATATTCAAGTCATAATATATGATGGTATGATGATAGATGATGGCATGTTACATAAACATATATCAGTTCTAAATAAATAAATATATATGTATATATTCATAAAACCATTTAGAACATCTATAGCTCAAAACATACATCATCACATACATTTATGTAATGGGGTGTTTCCCATATAAGTTCACCTCACTTACTCTTTCCCTTTCTGATTCATTCATACTGTCTTGTCGGAAGGACTGGTCGCACAGTCCTGTCGAACATTAAATGCCTCCCTGAATCTGTCTGGGATATTGAATGTCCTAAGTCATGTCTGTCCTCATGCAGACATGCAGACAAGGTGAACTGGTGCCATTCCTCAAACCAAGTGGTTTCACCACAATCTTGGTAGGCACTCAAAGTGTTGGTCCCAATAATCAATGTTAATTGGACGCTATCAAGAGACTGGTAGCTCTCAGGAATTTATCCTAAGTAGTCAGTCTCCCCAATGTTTAACATCATACAGGATGAATCTAAATGTATCTCCTGTACATGCATAAGCCACACGCTCATGTAGCTTGGATACTGGATTTCTCCAAATTATCACATACAACAAATCAGACAACCAAGTGGTGAATGAAAGAAGAAGATAAAGTTCACAGTGTAATAGTAAATCTAGAAACTGGAACATTAAGTACAAAGAAAATCCACGAGTGTAAAGTTTTGGAGAATATGCAGAACAAGAAACTACACAAGCCTTCAGACTAGCAGACAAACTAATCAGAGTAATGGTATTACCTGGGTTATAGCTAGGAAATCCTGTCATAATACTTCTTACAGAAGTCCAACAGAACGAAATGTTAATATTTCTCCAGTAGGTATCCTAAGAATGCTATTGTAAATGCGTCTGAGGATTGCTGGCCATGCATGTAGTTTTATTCTATTCAATTCCTGGCTAGTTTCCAGGTTAGCTAATTACTATGTCCAAGTTCCTGTTAGCTCCACCTATTTTTCATGTAGAACGATTTACCCAGATGGATTAAGTGCCAAATTCTTTTCACCCCTCCTCCTTTCCTGTGGACGGTAGTTTTATGTGTCAATCAAATTTACCGATGCCCCCCCCCCCCCACGCCTGAAACAATGAAACCTGCTTTGGCGGCAATGCAGTTGCGTCATTACATTCCAATAGGCTGGTAACACCAGCCTTCCCGGTTGCTGGCAGGAATGTGTCAGCCATGTGTTCCTACTTTGCCCCGTAGTATTGCGGAGAGGTGTTAAGCATCTGGTCCTAATTGCTCCTTTGTGGTGGCCACTACAGACGTTGTCCCGGCTCCCCGAAGTCTGGACTTTTACCGCATGTGTTATTTCAGACGGGTCTGGCTGACCCTCTTATCTCCCATTCTGCCGTGGCTGGTTCACACGTTAGGTCCTGTTGAACTAAGGTGTTAGGTGTCTGTCCATATTTTAACCACAGGATTGTAAACTAACACGTCAATCTCAACTGACTGGCTCCGCGATGTATCAATCGTCCCCAGCCCAGATTTCACACTTTGCCGTCTTTCTCTTCCCTTGTACTGAAAACAGCGAGTTTTCAACCTTTGATAGCGCCCGCCGACTGGTGCCGTGGTGTCTGGGTTTTACGTTTGATCTGGACATCAAAGCTTTCTCAGACCTAGCATTACAGAAATGATGGGGCGTGCGTGGTCAAAATGTATTTTTCTCTTGTTTTCAATCTCTGTTAGTTTTTCCTTATTCCTTGGTTGGGGACTCAGATTATTTTCTGGTGGACAATTACTCTTTTACTTAGAGAATGATAGAATCATTCTGGTGCTGTCATGGCGTTTCGTCACATTGATGATCATTGAATATGTTCTGTGAATCATAGGATTTGTTGTGTGAATCATTAGATATGTTGTGTGAATCATTGGGTATGTTGTATAAATCATTGGATATGTAACGTGAATCACTGGGTATGTTGTGTAAATCATTGGACATGTTGTGTGAATCATTAGATATTTTGTGTGAATCATTGGGTATGTTGTGTAAATCATTGAATATGTTGTCTGAATCATTGTATATGTTGTTTGAATCATTAGATATGTTGTTTGAATCATTGGGTATGTTGTGTAAATAATTGGATATGCTGTGTGAATCACTAAATATGTTGTATGAGTCACTGGATATGTTGTGTGAATCATTAGATATGTTGTGTGTATCATTGGTTATGTTGTGTGAATCACTGGATATGTTGTGTGAATCATTGAATATGTTGTGTGAATCATTAGATATGTTGTGTCAATCACTGTGACAGATATGAACAGAAACCATTCCTTCTATGCATAGAATTCCGAAATAGAAATCAGCCCTCCCCCGATGTGTCTCCATCTTGACGTGGTGGGGGAGCTTGCGTGTCCCATCTACCCCATGTGCTTGCCGATGGATGAAAAACTACATATCGGACAGCATATGGGATAGGGACCAGACTAAGAGAGACACAACCTGCTGCTCTGCAGATAAGACTGAGGATAGCAGTCAAAATTTAAGCTCCGGCGCACGAAGCCACAATATTGGTCCAGATAATTACACAAACGCTTCCAACGAAAAATGGAGGTGAGATACTGGGCACGCTACATGCCCAGTCCAGATACTTGTCCGAAGGCTCTCAGCTGGGGGATATGAGGAATCCCCGGATGAGAGGGCCTGGCCATTTCTCGCTCACTGCTGTACGGAGGTAAGGTGCTGAGCCGGCAGCACATGTAGCCTACCTCGTTAGCGAGTACTAAAAGGTGGAAAAACACCTCGGTCGCACGTTCCGATGAAAGTCTTTAACCGTACTCATGGAGTGAGTGTAGTCAAAGGTGAAAAATTGTCTCGATGACACGAAATGGAACGCCTGGGTTGCGAATCCATTACGTGGCAGACCAAAGGAAAAGCTTGCTGTGTGGAAGTCGACCAGCTGAAATGTTGGCGACATCACAATAATCTAACGTTCCTCGACGCCAGAGGAAGGCTAACCTCATTAAAAAATGCCCGCCGGAAGTCAGAAGTGTCGTCCTACGGGTGGCAAACTAAAAATTGACACTACGCAATTACGTCCGAGTGAAATGTCTCGTCCGAATGTCTCTCGTGCTAGGAACAGCTCTGACTACCTAGTTTCCGAATGCCGCTCTTGTTCGGAACAAATCAAATCAAATCAAATCAACTTTATTAGGGTCACAAATTGGGCGCGCAGGCCCGTCTTACATTCGGCCCTTCCAATCACTGGTCTTTCATTCATCAAGAGCATTATACATTTACATAGGAAGAAAAATAAACATTGTGAAATGAATGTTGCAAACATAAACAAGGCAAATTACCATGTTATGAGGCCCATCTCCCACCTACCCATACATTACCCCACCCACACAACACCCCCACCTACCCACACACACGCGCACCAAGGGACACCAACATACCCCACCAACCGATCCATCCCCCTTCCGCACATCCCCCACCCACACACTCTCCCCTCACCTGTTCCCCCAACCAAAACACACTCGCCACTCACAAACATTCCCCCACCAACCCACACATCCTCTCCCCATCCACACCTCAAACCACCCATCCCCCAGCCACATCTCCATTGACCACATATTCACCACCCACGCACACAATCCCCCACCAACACACACATCGCACATATACTCACACATCCCCAAACCATACACACGCATCCCCACCAACAGACATCTCCCTACCCCCCCCCCCCCCAAACACACACACATCTCCCTAACCACCCATACATCCCCAATCCACTCACACACACACCCCACCACCCACACATACATCCTCCACCCACCCATACATGCCTTAACTCAATCCCCCACCCGCACATCACATACATTCCCTACCACGCAATATTCCCAACCCACGCACCGCACACACACATATCCCTCACCAACACATCCCACACCCACATACCACCACACACCCCACCTACACACCACACACATATCCTCACCCACATATCGCACAATATTCCCACCCACACCTACACAGATACCCTTACCCATCCACCCCACATACCCCCACCCACACACCACAAAAATCCCCCATCCACACACACATACCTCACTGTCACAGTCTCACATAAGGGCGGTATCAACATAAAATTAATAGAGAGTGGAGAAGGGATAGAATTCCAGCTAAAGGGAAAGAACCGAGTCACTCAAAGGCTCGAATAATCCAGAGCCTTCTTGAAGGACCGGTCAGTGTGTCCACAGCCCCGTGGACACCGATGGAGCCTGCCGATTGCGGGGTCCACGAGAAACTCGGAGAGAGTTACCACCCGTGTCGGATTGCGACACGTGTGAAAATGCAGACACGGACTGGACATCGAGGAAGCAACAGGGCTTACCTTAAGGGGGACTTGATAGATTAAAACCCAAGTGTATTTAGGGGTCTTATGCATATGTTAGATAGCTGATAGAGTTGTTGTAATAATCATGTTTATTGTAAACTCCTGTGATACGCAACTTGCAGGTTGCTGGCTTGCGAAAACTCTCTTCGCCAGCTTACTGTAACATAATATAGATAAATGATGTTAGATTGTACCTGAACGGAGTTTGTTGCCTGTATGAGCCCGAGTTTCATTCCCCTAGATATCTAGGACGGTGACACTCACCCACACAATATCCCTAACCAACACACCACACACCTCTCCCCACCCACACACGCATTCCCTACCCGTCCACCAACACACACATCCTCCACTAAGCACCCACACCTCCCCACCCACCCCCAACGAAACATCTCTCGATCACAATACCCCTACCCACACACATCCTCCACCCACTCACGCATTCCACCCCGACACATGCACATCCCTCACCCACCTACACATCCCTAAGCGACTCACACACCCCCACCCACACATTCCCCATCCACGCACACATCTCCCACATACACACCCCCACATACTTCCCCCAACCACCCCACCCATACACACATTCCCCGCACCCATCACACACATCCCCGACACCACACACTATCCCCCACCCACACACATATCCTCACCCATACCACCACACACCCTACCCACACACCATGCACACATCCCCCACCAACACACCGCACACATATCTCAAACCCACACACCATACACTTCTCCCCACCTGCCTTTGAATCCCCAATCCACCGAACACAATCCCCTACCCACACAACCCCGCCACCCACACACACTTCCTCAAACCACCCACACATCACCACCCACATAAACACACACACCCCACACCCGTCACATACACATATCCTCCACCCATACACCCATCCCCCACCCCTACTTTCACCCCCACACATCCATCCACACATCCAACCAACACCCACAAATATCACTACCCACAAAAACCCACACACCCAACCCATCCAAACGCATACCCCCACCCACACATCCCCCACCCACACATATCCCCACACTCACACACATACTCCACACACACTCACACCTCCTCACATCTAGACACATACAAAATGTCTCACGTTAGCATTTAAACTAGTATGAACAAACTCCCACACTTTACTCCACACATACACTGACAATTGTCATGAGCAGTCTCATAAAAATGTTAAACATGGAGAAAAATGTGTACATAAAAAGTATGTGACGTAAACATAGTGATGCTCCCACACACAGAGATACACACAGAGAAGACACACACACACACACACACACACACACACACACACACACACACACACACACATTCACTCTCACGCTCACTCATTCTGTCTCTCATTCACACTCACTGACTCTCTCACTCAAACTACAGTTTATATTATCTTATATATAAATTAGGATGTGCGTATCTCTGTATGTATGTATGTATGTATGTATGTCCTTTATACGCTCGCGAACGGCCCATCCGATTGAGATGAAATTTTCTACACGCCTTCCTTTCATTCCAGAGATGCCAACTGTTGTAGTTTTTTTTTCTTCTTCCTCCTCCTCCCTCCTCCCTCCTCCCCCTCCCAAAATACGTACGTCCAGGAAATGGTCTTCTACATAGACACTTCTCTCTGAGGTCCGCGATAACATATTAACCTGGTGGGATGGCAATCAATCATCCTACTACCTCCTCCCTCCTCATCCCTTCTCCCTCTTCCTCCTCCCTCTTCCTCCCTCCGCCTCCTCCCTCCTCCCACTCTCTACTCCTCCTTCCTCCTCCCTCCTCCTTCTCCTCCCTCCTTCTCCCTCTTCCTCCTCCCTCTTCCTCCCTCTTCCTGCTCCCTCCGCCTGCTCCCTCCTCCTCCTCCCTCCTCCTCCCTCTCCCTCCTCCTACTCCCTTCTCCTCCTCCTCCTCCTCCTCCTCTCTCCTCCTCCCTCCTTCTCCCTCTTCCTCCTCCCTCCTCCTCCCCCTCCTCCTCCACCCTACTCCTCCCTCCTCTTCCTAATCCCTCCTCCTCCCTCCTATTCCTCCTGTCTCCTCCTCCCTCCTTCTCCCTCCTCCTTCTACCTCTTCCTCCCTCCTCCTTCTCCCTCCACCTCCTCCCTCCTCCTCTCTCCTCCTCCTCCCTCCTCCTCCCTCTCCCTCCTCCCTCTCCCTCCTCCCTCCTCATCCTCCCCCACCTACGTTCTCCTCCTCCCTCCTCTTCCTAATCCCTCCTCCTCCCTCCTCCTCCCCCTCCCTCCTCCCCCTCCTCCTCCTTCACCCTCCTCCCTCCTCCTCCTCCTCCTTCACCATCCTCCCTCCTCCTCCTCCCTCCTCCTCATCCTCCCTCCTCCCTCCTCCTCCCTCCTCATCCCTCTTCCTCCTCCTCCTCCCTCCTCCCTCCTCCTTCTCCCCTTTCCCCCCTCTTTCTCTTAATCCCTCCTCCTCCCTTCTCCTCCCTCCTATTCATCCCTACTCCTCCTCCTCCCTCCTCCTCCTCTCTCCGCCTATCTCTTCCTCCCTCCTCCTCCCTCCTCTCTCTTCCTCCTCCCTCCTCTCTCTTCCTCCTCCCTCCTCCTCCCTCTTCCTCCTCCTCCTCCCTCCTCCTTCCTCCTGCTCCCTCCTCCTCCTCCCTTCTCCTCCCTTCTCCTCCTCCCCCTCCTACCCCTCCCTCCTCCCCCTCATCCGTCTTCCTCCCTCCTCCTTCTTCCTCCCTCCTCCTCCCCCTCCTCCCCCTCCTCCTCCCTCTCCTCCTCATCCCTCCTCCTCCATTCTCCTCCTCCCTCCTCCTCCTCTCTCTACCTCCTCCTTCCTCCTCCCTTCACATTCCTCCTCCTCCCTCTTCCTGCTCATCCCTCCTCCTCCTCTATCCTCCTCCCTCCTCCTCCTCCTCCCTCTACCTCCTCCCTCCTCCTCCCTTCACATTCCTCCTCCTCCCTCTTCCTCCTCCTCCCTCTCATCCTCTTCCCTCCTTCTCCTCCCTCCTCCTTCTCCCTCTTCCTCCTCCCTCTTCCTCCCTCCGCCTCCTCCCTCCTCCCGCTCTCTACTCCTCCCTCCTCCTTCTCCTCCCTCCTCCTCCTCCCTCTTCCTCCCTCTTCCTGCTCCCTCCGCCTCCTCCCTCCGCCTACTCTCTCCTCCTCCTCCCTCCTCCTCCCTCTCCCTCCTCCTCCTCCCTCTCCTCCTCCTCCTGCGATCTCCTCCTCCCTCCTTCTCCCTCTTCCTCCTCCCTCCTCCTCCCCCTCCTCCTC
The DNA here is from genome assembly GCA_963921405.1 of Cepaea hortensis. Classification (NCBI taxonomy): domain Eukaryota; kingdom Metazoa; phylum Mollusca; class Gastropoda; order Stylommatophora; family Helicidae; genus Cepaea; species Cepaea hortensis. The sequence continues at coordinate 31,094,832 of OY992885.1, forward strand.
CACCCTACTCCTCCCTCCTCTTCCTAATCCCTCCTCCTCCCTCCTATTCCTCCTGTCTCCTCCTCCCTCCTCCTCCCTCCTCTTCCCTCCTCCACCTCCCTCTTCCTCCTCCCTCCTCCATTTACCCAAGACAGACAGACATACAGATAGTCGGGAACGGGATCTTATATGACTACTTATATGATTTAAATGAGATGCTCTCCACCATGGGCTGGGCCGGGTCAGACAGACAGACAGACAGACAGACAGATAGATAGACAGACAGACAGACAGTCGGGAACGGGAGCTTATATGACTACTTATATGAATTAAATGAGATGCTCCCCACCAGAGTCTGGGCGATGCCGGGCCGTGTCAGCTAGTACATGATACAATCAAATGGTATTTAACTGATAATATGACATATGAGAATACACAAACATGTGGATTCGCGTGTTACATAACATGCGTGTTACATGACATGCATCTGCTCAGCTCTCTCTCTCTCTCTCTCTCTCTCTCTCTCTCTCTCTCTCTCTCTGTATTCTTTCATATACACACACTCACACGCATGCGCGCGCTCACACACACACACACACACACACACACACACACACTAACACATCAACTCTCGAACTGTCTCACTCTCTCACACACAATCCTTCACACACACACTCACTCTCTCAATCACACTCTCTCACACATATACATACGCATGAACGCATGCACGCACGCACACACTCCCTCACTCACTCTCACACATACATGTACGAATGCACGCACTGACACATTCCCCTACCATTTCTCGCTCAATCACTCTCTCCACACACACACATATTCACTCTCTCTCTCTCTCTGACACCCACTTTCTCTCTCTCTTTCTCTCTCTCTCTCTCTCTCTCGCTCTCACACGCACACACATATATAGTGAACAATTATAGTTAAACAATTATAATGAACGATTATAATGAACAATTATACCAGTAAATGAATTATGGTGGCATATAGTCGGTATGGATTAAGTATTGAAAGAGTTTTCGGTTAAATGTGTAGGTACTCATTGTAGTTTTCAGATCTGGAGGCAGATCATTCCATAAGTGCGCACCAGAATAGGCGAAACATGTTTTGTATAGGTCCAATCTAGGCTTTGAGACATGTAACAAATTTAGGCGCTTGCTGTTCATTGCATTAGATTGAATCAGCGGCAGAAGATACTCTGGGGTATTCTGAGATATAATTTTGTTCACTAATTTGGCTTTGTTGAAAAGGAAGCGCTTTTGAAGTGGTAGAAGTCTTAGATGACTGTACAAATTATTACTTTCAACGTGCTTTCTGCCAGAAACCAGACGAATAGCGCGGTTTTGTAGAGAACATAGTCGTTTTAAATTAGATTTAGGGCAACCATCCCAAACTGTGGAACAGTAATCGAGATGTGATTGGATATAGCATGTATAGAATATTTTTCGTGTGCTTTCGTCCAGGAAGTGCTGAATTTTAGCAAGTTGGTAAACGTTTTGTGCTATTTTCTTGGTTAGAACGTGAACATGAGGGCTCCAGCTCAAATGGCTGTCAATTAAAAGACCTAGTGTTTTATGTTCATTCACATTAACTATAGGTAACGTGCCCATGCGGAGTTCGAGCGGTGATCCAGTTATGGCTAGTGTCTGTAGTTTTTGTCTGGTCGTTATTAGCATGGATTTGGTTTTGTTGATGTTAATTTTCTGACGGGCGCAACGACAAGCACATGTCCGAAAACTCGCTGAGTGGATGTCGTCTGCAAACCTGTCTGGTTTGTACGGGAATGGCCCGGGGAAAACGAAATGACCAATATATTGAAGTGAGGCTTTAAAGCAGCCATGAGCAGGACGTGACGATTTCCCTCGGTGAGCCCAGATCCATGGCGTTATGTGTCGGCCCTGCAACTATGGAAGCAACCTTGGATGGCGGAAAATGCTATGGACTGTCCCTGCCTTCCTTTGAGGGATGACCATTGTCTTCGACCGTTCAACCTTGGCCAGCATGGTTGTAGATGGCACCACAAAAGTGAGAGTCTCCCAGGAATCCTACCTGGTAAAAAAAGCACGCTATTGTCGGATGTGTTGGCCTGCGGGTTTCGGCCCAAGGGCGCATAACAGACACACCGCAATCACATCTGAAAAAACACTCCGGATGAACGAAAAGAAGAAGAAGAAGAAATCAGCCTGTGGACTCCCAGGTAATTTGGGCGGAAAGAGGGAGTTATAGGGTATCCCTTCATTCACAGCAAAGTAGCCAGCCAGCCCTTTCGTCATAGATTCGAATCCTAACAGGGTAGGATTGTAAACTTTTACGTTGGCTCCCGGATCGACCCAGTCTGAACATGATGTCAGGAAATGTGTTGAGAAGTAAAAGTTGCCACATGACCCAGTTGTTGCCGATTGATTTAGAAGTAATGCCGAAAGCGCTTAAGGTCTATAAAATGGCCCTTTATGTTTTCCTTTACTTATCTTATACAATTGCCTTTAAACATCGGGAAGAGTTGAAGTTTCGATATTGAATGTCGACAGGACAGTAGTGAGTTTGTGTTTGTATGTATAGTTAAATAGCATCTCTGGTTGGTCGTCTTCCTGTAGTTCTTCAATCATAGTTATTCGGTTGTAGGCACAATACGGTTGTATGCGCAATATGGATGTAGGCTTAATACAAGTGTAGGGACAATACGGTTGTAGGTAGAATACGATTATAGGGACCCTACGATTGTAGGAACAATACGGTTGTAGGCACAATATGATTGTAGGCACAATATGATTGTAGGCACAATACGGTTGTAGGCACACTACGGTAGCTAAATGGTAATCATTCTCACAGTATGTCCACGTCATCATGTTACTATTGACCACTTTCTGCTCAAAGAGAAGTATTAACTACAGGATTGGCCCAGGTTTGACATCAAAGACAGAAAAGCACAAGAACACGGAGAAGTTCGGTGGCGATTGTGAGCTTAAGGCAATAATGGTATATGTACATTAGATAGTGGAAACAGGCAATAATGGTATATGTACATTAGATAGTGGAAACAGGCAATAATGGTATATGTACATTAGATAGTGGAAACAGGCAATAATGGTATATGTACATTAGATAGTGGAAACTGGAGCCTGTTAGTACAGTAACCAAGGAAATACGCAACATATACTGTTGACAAATTCGTGTGGCACCAATTGTTACACATTACAAGTTAATAACATCCCACTCATTTCTATTGCTTCTCTCTCACTGTCCTCGTCCTCCTCCTCCTCCTCTCTCTCTCTCTCTCTCTCTCTCTCTCTCTCTCTCTCTCTCTCTCTCTCTCTTTCTCTGTGTCTCTCTTTCTCTCACTCACACTGTCTCTCTCTTTCTCTCACTCACACTGTCTCTCTCCCTCGCTCTCACTGCTCCTTCTTCTTCTGCTTACTTTCTTCATCCCCAATAGGGAATAAGCCTATAACCAAATGGTACTAAGCCGTTATATCCCTTACTTTCTATTTCAGTTCTTTCAACATTCTTCCCATATTATTCATTTTTCTCGCCTCTCTCTCTCTCTCTCTCTCTCTCTCTCTCTCTCTCTCTCTCTCTCTCTCTCTCTCTCTCTCCTCCGCCATTTTGCCATTCTAGTTAAAATCGAAGTCTGCAATTCAAGCTTTGCTCTGAGTCACCAGGGAAATCTGGAGACCTAAATTAAAAGAAAACAAACAAGTATTGCATATTTCGGAATTACAGACACGATGTCGATGTGACCCAGCGAACATTGCGAGTTTTTACAGTCCTGGATTCCAGTGGCACAGGAGACCTGGTCGAAGAGCCTACTCAATATTCCTGTCACGTGGTGTTTACTAGGTTAGAAGGAGCTTTCAGTCCAATAAAGTAATCAAGTTTGGTGACATTAATCTAGGAAGTATTCGAGTCCCCGCGAGCTGCTGGAAGCTTTCATTGACCAGTGGTCAAGCGGGTAGGAATACTGGTAGCTGGTGAAAAGGGCATTAATATTTATGTTGTGGAAGGAAGATCAGCGGTGTATATTAAGGTGTGAACCTCAAAACAGAAATATGACACGGCAGGAGTAAAACTTTCCGTACCTGATTATGAAAATTATATTAATGTGTAATACTTGGAGGGAAGGTCCGAGGGACGTTTGTGTAGTTGATAGAGTGCAACACTGATAATGTTGTGAGCGCGGGCAGACGAGAGAACCAGGCCTGCGGTCATCGTCCGGTAAAGCAAAGGGAAAGACCTATACCTCCGCGCATTCAGGCCTATGACATGTGTTGGCCCTGTCACGTAACAGGCTCATAGCTAATCCCTGCTTCGGGACTTTTTGAGTTTAGTTGAGTTGAGCTAAGAACCGACATCACTGCACCCAGGACATCCCCATACGGCTCTGTCCCATCGTTCAACAACCAGCGAAGAGTCACACTACTAATCGTTCCCACTGCTATCTGATTGAAAGGTTTCCTAGTCTTCCCTTTCTGTATTGAAATTCTTCCAGAACCCCTGTCGAATCCCGCAGTCTCATTCTTTCCGCATACGGATTCTCAATCTGCCCCCCCCCCACCTTCCCCACCTGGTCCCACAGGCGCACTACCACCTCTCCCGTGTCCAAAACTAATCTACAAGGTGCATTCCCTGCCAACCCATCAGCCTGTTCATTGCCCCGCACTCCCGCATGGTCAGGGCAAAAAATCCATACATGTTTCACAATCTGTGACCTCTGAAGTGAGGTGTTAGTTAGTTAGTTAGTTAGTCCACAGATCATCCTCATTGCACATCGAACGATTCAGTCCATAAGTGCTCGGATCCCCTCCTCAGCAAATCCCGCAGCGTGTAGCGGCTAACGAAGCCAGTTCTGTGTTGGTTTATCAATCTTCTTTGGCTTCCTGCGTAGTGTTCTTGTTTGGCCACCCCTGTTTTAATTTGCTGCTCTCGCAGTCTGGCCATTGTTGTAGATTCACAGTAATCACTTGGTTCTCGCAAAAGTCTTACTTCTCGTAGAGCATTCAGAATGTCAGCCTGGTCCATGGCGCGTCCACCCTCCACAGTAGCCTCACCTGCGAGCCTGTCATCCCGCTCATTTCCTTGTACTCCCGCATGCCCTGGCACGAAGATGAAACTAATCTTTGTTAGCCGAGACCGCTCCAGAGGCAGCAACCATTCTCTTCTGATCGACCCCTCCTCTATCCTCTTGATCATGTTCATTGAGTCGCTAAGGAAACATGCCCTAGTGAATGTCTGTGTCTCGAGCCATGTTATTGATTTACTTACTGCCATGAGTTCCATAGTCAGGCTACTTGTAGTTTCAGTGAAAGCACAAGAGTCCTCCTTCACAATTCTCCCTCCGGCCCGAGCTGTAAAGGCCCATGAGCTTCTCACATGTCGGACGACCGACCCATCTGTGTAGATGACCGCATCACCGTCTAGCGAATTCTCGAAAATCAACGCTTGTACTTCAGCCTCCACAGCAGCCGGATTTTCTTGTCTGCATTTTCGATCTAGTTTGATGCAAACTGAAAAGGATGTGCAGAAATCTGTTGGCACTTGCACCCACTCCTCGCCAGGTTCTGAGGTGTGCCATTACACAGGAAACTTTCCTTTCCCCACCTTACTAAGCATACTCTTTGAGTTCGTAATGAATACAATGTGTGTGTTGCAATGGTCTCTTCTAACCAACGGAATGCTGCTGTTACTGCTTCCACCTCCATTCTCATGCTGGAGGTCGTAGTCTCATATGCCGGACTCTCCATTTTCAAGAATCGTCCATTAGCCTTCGCAATGAAACATCAACAGCTACGTATGCTTCTCACCACTGACCCATCGGTGTAGATCACTATGTCACCTTGATGTGTATTACTCTGGAAAAGTTGTTGCACTTCAAACTCTGTGCGGCCCGCTGCCCATTCTCTGCACTCACGACCCAGTGTTACTATGTCACTGTGCCAGTCCGACATGTCTTCCGGTACTTTAACCTACTCTTTTTCTAAAGTATTACGTTTATATTCATAGTATCAGAGTTAACATTCAGTCTTCCAGAGAATTCACAAACAACAGTTAATAAAGCAAGCACACAAGCAGTCGACCAAACCACCAACCCACCAACAGAGCATTTAACAAAGCAACCAAACAAGCAGCCAACCAGCCAAGCATCCAATCAAGCAACCAACCAAGCAACCAACCAAGTAACTAACCAACCAAGCAACCAACCAAGCAAGCAACCAATCAACCAATCAAGCAACCAACCAAGTAACTAACCAACCAAGCAACCAGGTAACCAACCAAGCAACCAGGTAACCAACCAAGCAACCAACCAAGTAACTAACCAACCAAGCAACCAGGTAACCAACCAAGCAACCAACCAAGTAACTAACCAACCAAGCAACCAGGTAACCAACCAAGCAACCAACCAAGTAACTAACCAACCAAGCAACCAGGTAACCAACCAAGCAACCAACCAAGTAACTAACCAACCAAGCAACCAGGTAACCAATCAAGCAACCAACCAAGTAACTAACCAACCAAGCAACCAGGTAACCAACCAAGCAACCAGGTAACCAACCAAGCAACCAACCAAGTAACTAACCAACCAAGCAACCAGGTAACCAACCAAGCAACCAACCAAGTAACTAACCAACCAAGCAACCAGGTAACCAACCAAGCAACCAACCAAGTAACTAACCAACCAAGCAACCAGGTAACCAACCAAGCAACCAACCAAGTAACTAACCAACCAAGCAACCAGGTAACCAACCAAGCAACCAACCAAGTAACTAACCAACCAAGCAACCAGGTAACCAACCAAGCAACCAACCAAGTAACTAACCAACCAAGCAACCAGGTAACCAACCAAGCAACCAACCAAGTAACTAACCAACCAAGCAACCAGGTAACCAACCAAGCAACCAGGTAACCAACCAAGCAACCAACCAAGTAACTAACCAACCAAGCAACCAGGTAACCAACCAAGCAACCAACCAAGTAACTAACCAACCAAGCAACCAGGTAACCAACCAAGCAACCAACCAAGTAACTAACCAACCAAGCAACCAGGTAACCAACCAAGCAACCAACCAAGTAACTAACCAACCAAGCAACCAGGTAACCAACCAAGCAACCAACTAAGTAACTAACCAACCAAGCAACCAGGTAACCAACCAAGCAACCAACCAAGTAACTAACCAACCAAGCAACCAGGTAACCAACCAAGCAACCAACCTAGTAACTAACCAACCAAGCAACCAGGTAACCAACCAAGCAACCAACCAAGTAACTAACCAACCAAGCAACCAGGTAACCAACCAAGCAACCAGGTAACCAACCAAGCAACCAGGTAACCAACCAAGCAACCAGGTAACCAACCAAGCAACCAACCAAGTAACTAACCAACCAAGCAACCAGGTAACCAACCAAGCAACCAACCAAGTAACTAACCAACCAAGCAACCAGGTACCCAACCAAGCAACCAACCAAGTAACTAACCAACCAAGCAACCAGGTACCCAACCAAGCAACCAACCAAGTAACTAACCAACCAAGCAACCAGGTAACCAACCAAGCAACCAACCAAGCAAGCAACCAATCAACCAATCAAGCAACCAACCAAGTAACTAACCAACCAAGCAACCAGGTAACCAACCAAGCAACCAACCAAGCAAGCAACCAATCAACCAACCAAGCAACCAACCAAGCAATCAACCAATCAACCAAGCAACCAAGTAACCAACCAAGCAACCAATCAAGCAACCAACCAAGTAACTAACCAACCAAGCAACCAGGTAACCAACCAAGCAACCAACCAAGAAAGCAACCAATCAACCAACCAAGCAACCAACCAAGCAATCAACCAATCAACCAAGCAACCAAGTAACCAACCAAGCAACCAACCAAACAACTAACCAAGCAACCAACCAATCAACAAAACCAAGCAACCAACCAATCAACCAATCAACCAACCAACCAACCAATCAACAAAACCAAGCAACCAACCAATCAACCAATCAACCAACCAACCAACCAATCAACAAAACCAAGCAACCAACCAAGCAATCAACCAACCAAACAAGCAGCCAAACAACCAATCAACCAGGCAACCAAAAAGGCAACTAATCTACCAGCCAACCAACCAAGGAACCAACCAAACAAACAGCTAACCAATCGACCAACCAATCAACCAAGCAACCACACAAGCAATCAACCAAACAAGAAAGCAACCACACAAGCAACCAACCAATCAATTCAAGCTACCAATCTTGGCTATTTTTATTCCCCACAAAGCCGAACAGCCGATTTCATGTCGTCGTTTGCAATATATTCCATCAGTCTCTTTCATATGGTTTTGATGAGTGACATACAGACAGACATACGAGTATACAGACAGAGACAGATCGACCATCCGACCGACCTACCGACCGACGGAACAACCAACAGACAGACAGGGAGCAAGAAGACAGAAAGACAGCCAGACAGGTGAGAAGGCAGACACACAGACAGATAGATGGTGATAATTATCTAGATATATCTTGTTGGCTTTTTTTCTGATTCTCTATCACGCGCAAGCTCATGCATTACGTGCCTTCAATATCCCGTGTCCATTTCCATGATGGTCGACTACGGCATCTTTAAGTAACCATGCTTCCATCTCCATTCATATCAAACCAATGGGACATTTAATTTGGGCAACGTTTTCTAGACGTGATCCTGTCTACATGCCAGGTTTCATCCATGTTCACATCTAGTGAAAAGTCAATAGTTTTCTTCTTTGTGTTCTGTAACATCTTAATACAGGCGCTCCGATTTATTTCTTTGGTGATTGCAAAATAGTCCACGAATTACACATAATGAGAAGTTGCATACCATATCCTTTACAGGACGTTGCAGTCAACTCCAGCATTTTGGGCTGTTTGTGATTTCATGACAAGTTTATGTTTAGCAGTTTGAAATTGCTTTCTGAACAACTGGCACCCATACCATCGTATGAAAATTAACACTAGGCGGTCTGCTGCCAAATCGCCGGCAGCTGTGTTTCGAACGCGGTATGCAGGATTACGAATGGCATACGTAAGCCCTTCGACACAGAGTTGTGTCCGCATATTTAGACAGGAAAATTGCATGCCCAAAAAATTGTTATTTTACCTTTTATTAGTGTTTTATCGTGTACTCTTAATGTTGTTTAACTTTGTCTTCTCGTGTTGTACCACCCACTTTTAATGCTGTTTAACATTTGTGCTGGTGTTGTACCACCAATTCTTAATGTTGTTTAACCTCTGTGCTGGTATTGTACCACCCACCTTTAATGCTCTTTAACCACGCCGTTGCTATAACCAGTTTTCTGAGCTTCTTCTGACTAGTCTCCATTGGTGTTCATTATGGCACAAAATATCCAAAGAATACATTTTTTTTTCCCGCGTTTCCATCCTGTTTCAGGATATTGCGGTAAACACCAGCATCTTTCAGCTGTATGTTGATTCCTAGGCTAGATTACGCTCATCAGCACGCCACGACTTTCTGAGCGACCGGCTCCATACTCTCATAAGTCACTTTTGCGATTCGAACCACTGCTAATTCTCGTCGCGTCACGTGACGAGAGTATTCGGAGTTAGCGGAGAAAGCTGCTAACACCTCGGCCACGGAGCCGGTAAAGAATACATTTTGCATTTCTGAAATGTTGACTTGATTTTATTGGCATGACATTTAGTTTTATCTCTGAACGTTATTTTTTTGTTTCTTCAAGTTCAGAAAACATAATTTTATTTTCGCCGTGTCTTTTAACAGGTAATATTAACTCTTTAAATTTCTTAACACTATTTTACAGGAAGTTATTGCTATCTGCATATCTATACATATATGCTGCTAGAATAAATGGTGCTAACCCCATATTTGTAGGCCAATTGGCACATGGTGGGGCAATATCACGCCTTTATTTCCCAGATAATTTCCTGGTGCCAATTTTAGGCTTGGTCGACCTGGGAGCCTAAATCAATAATTTAAATCAAATAATTCTCAGTACAGGGTAGGATTCGAACACACGACTACTGGGTAGGCAAATAAGCGTGACATTCATGATATAAACTAGTGCAGACAAACTGAATGCTTCTGTCTATGAGCACCTTCCTCAGTAGCATACATTGCCGCGTAACACTGTCCACGGGCAATTCCTTCTTTAAAGTATATTGCTCATTGCTTCATTGGCTACATGTTTTTACTTCTTCTTTTGTCTTGTATTTCCCCACTGTGACATAGGCCATCAACTAACTCACACCAAGCCATCCTCATCATCATCATCATCATCACAGTCCAGTGCCTTGACGGCTGGTGACGATGATCATGCCTCGCCACAAATTGCAATCTCCGACGGCATGGATCAATTCGAGTGTTAACTCACATCCGTGCCATGACACAAGACTGTCAAGAATTTTCTTATGTTATCTTGTACTATCTCTCTTTCCGCAAATCTTTCCGGTTGTCACGGCATTTTCCAGTTTTTGTCTTCTCATAGTGTGACCAAAAAACAATGACTACCTCTTTCTGATGTTTGTGAAAAGTTATCTTTGTGACACAGTTTCCACCAACACGTCCAGACTGCTAATTTGGCTCTCCAGTGAATTGTCAGCATTCTTTTTATAAAACCACATCTTCAAGGCTTCCGGGATTTTTTTCGCCTTGTGTGTTATTCTTGGGAATATACAAAGGTGGTTTCCATTGCCTTACGCTGTTTTCTGTATAGGCATACAATCTTTTTTATATCTTCATCAGTTCCCTCCATGTCCTTCCCTTATAGTTCATCTATGTGGCAATACAATATAGAGATGTACTACACTTGACGTGGAAAACGCTGTCATGTTGTTAATACCTTTACTTGTGTGGAGAAATGGAAGCTAGAAATAGTTGTGCGGTGACCACCAAACCTGACTCCAACGCAGAGGTATTCTTTACGATATATGTTTTTTTTGCGTATCCTTTTACAGGACTTAGCTGTCAACAGCAGCATCTTTCAGCTGTCTGTTGATCTCTTGGCAAGATTACGCTCAGTAGTTTGCCATTGCTTTCTGAGCGGCCGGCTCAGTATCCGCAAGTCACGAGCGGGGGTCGAACCACCTCAGTTCTCGCTCCGCTGCGAGACTCTGCGTGATAAACGGGATTACAGAGAGAAAGTGTTGTAACCCCACAGCCAGAGAGACCGGCACGATATATGTAGCAATGTTTATATCGTATTCACAAAATGAAGAAATGTTGAAACATTTGACAAATAAGAACTGATATTGACTGCCTTTAGGCGGATACAGGTGTAATAGTGTCATGGTACACCAAAAAATTGTACAGTAAATGAAAAGTGGGATCAACTTAAGGAAACTCTTTATAAAACTGCCGTAGGGGTTTTCGGCACTGTGGATCATAAGAGGTAGGACTGGTTTGCGGCAAACAGCGAGACTCTGCAGCCCTTGATTGATAATAAGAAGATAGCTATCTTAAGAAACAAGAAAAGACCAACGCGTAACACTCTGAGTGAGCTAAGGCAAGCTAGGAAGGATGCGCAAAAAGCTGCCAGGCAGTGTGCAAATGATTATTGGATCATGCTATGTGAGTCCATTCAAATCGCAAGTGATATGGGAAACATAAGAATCATGTATGAAGGAATAAAGAAACCCTTGGTCCAGTGATCAAAAGAAGTGCACCATTGAAAACTTTGACTGGAGAAATCATCACTGATAAGAAACAACAGATGGACAGATGGGTAGAGCACTATTTGGAGCTTTACTCAAGTGAGACCAAACTAGCGGATGATGCCCTCAACGCCATAGAGGCTCTACCAACTCTTGACCACCTGGACACACTTCCCACCATAACAAAAGTTAAGTGTGCTATAAATGAACTTGCATCTGGCAAGGCTCCAGGTAAGGATGGGATTCCAATAGAGGTTATCAGGAGTGGGCAAGACACACTCACTCTACAGATCCACCAGCTGATAGAGCTATGCTGGCGAGAAGGACAAGTCCCACAGGATTTCAAAGATTCAAGCATCATAACACTCTACAAGATCAAGGGCGATCGGAGCGACTGCAACAACCTTAGTGGTATCTCACTTCTGTGTATTATTGGAAAAGTATTTGCCAGAATTGTTCTGCGCAGACTTCAAGTCCTAGGAGATCAAGTCTATCCCGAATCACAGTGTGGCTTCGACAGAACCGGTCTACCATTGATATGATATTCTCATTGCGACAAATGCAAGAAAAATGCCGTGAACAGAATCAATCACTGTTTATTGCCTTCATCGACCTCACAAAGGCATTTGATTTGGTCAGTCGTGAGGGTATGTTCAAGGCACTAAAGAAGATTGTCTGCCCACCAACTCTTCTGTCCATTGTGGAATCGTTCCACACAGGCATGAAGGGTATAATCAAGTTTGATGGTGCAACTTCTGAAGAATTTGAAATCAAGAGTGGAGTTAAGCAAGGTTGTTTACTAGCTCCCACCCTCTTTGGAATATACTTTTCACTGCTACTGAAATATGCCTTTCGTGATCAGGATGGTGGTATATACATTCACTAACGCTCAGATGGCGGCCTCTACAATGCTCAAAGATTGAAGGCCAAGACCATAATTATGAGGGTACTGATCAGAGAGTTGCTTTTTGCAGATGATGCTGCAGTTACGACCCACTCTGAGGAAGAATTGCAATGTCTACTATCTGCATTCTCCTATGCTTGTTCTGAATTTGGTTTAACAATTAGCAAAAAGAAGACACAGATTATGTCACAAGGTGCACATGGGGTACCATCAATCTTTATTGACGACGCCGAACTAGAGATGGTAGACCATTTTACATATCTAGGATCAGTGGTAAATAGCAAATTATACCTAGATCAGGAAATCAACATCCGGATTGGTAAGGCAGCAACAACAATGAACAGGTTAAGAAAAAGAGTCTGGGAGAACAGGAAGCTTACTGCCAAAACAAAAGTCCTTGTCTATCAAGCCTGTGTCCTTAGTACTCTTCTTTATGGCAGTGAAACCTGGACAACGTACTCACACCAAGAGAAATAATAATAATAATAATAATAAGTCTTTATTTTCAAAGGGTTAAGAATTGGGCACGCAGGCCCGTCTGACATTCTGCCCTTCTTCTCTATTTCCTCTCATACATTCTTTCATTCAACATCACTTATGAAGCAACTTTTGACAACAAAAGAACATTAAAACGCATGAAAAATAATCAATAACAAATGACTCACTGAAGCAGTGTTTAACATGGGCATTATAAATACCTAAGGAGGGTGTAACGTGCCATACATAAGGGAATGTTTTTTGGCTAGTTGTCGTTTGAGATAAGTTACCATTATTGTCTTTTTTGTGTTGTTTGTTATGGGGGCATGCAGTCTATACTAAGGTAGTGTTCAAACAGGTTACGAATGTATGTATCATGATTGGTGGTGTCTTTGATTTCTTGTGGAAGATTGTTCCACAACTGAGCGGCAGAGTATGCTAAGCTTGTTTTATATAAGTCTATCCTAGGTTTAGGGACATGAAGTATATTTAGTCGTTCGCTATGTCTAGCGTTATATTTAAACAATGGCCAAAGGTAGCTTGGAGCATTTTGAAATAGGATTTTGTGAATTAGTTTGGTTTTATTAAAAAGCAGGCGCTTGTGGAGTGGCAGTAACCGGAGACGTTTATATAGGTTAGAATTGTCGGTAAGCTTTTCACCATTAATTAAACGCACTGCCCTTTTCTGGAGTGAATATAGGCGGTTTGTTATTGATTTGGAGCATCCATCCCAGACTGTGGAGCAGTAATCAATATGTGTTTGTATATGAGAAGTATAGAATATCTTTCTTGTGTTTTCGTCAAGGAAATGTTTAATTTTGGCAAGTTGGTATACTTTTTTGGCTATTTGTTTAACTAGAGCATGAACATGTGAGTTAAAAGTTAGATTTTGATCTATGATAACACCCAGTGTCTTGTGCTCGGTGACACTTTCTACAGGCGTGCTGCCAATGTGCAGCTGAAGAGTTCTCTGCGAGTTTAGAGTGTGAAGTCTTTGCCTGGTTCCTATTAACATAGACTTTGTTTTAGTAATGTTAATTTGCATGCGGTTTGCATGACTCCAGTTAACTACACTATTTATTTCCTGTTGCAGGGATAATTCTAGCACATTACGATCAACAGCGTTTGTATATACTGTGCAGTCATCAGCAAATAGATCGCAGGACGACGACAGATTTAATGGAAGATCATTTATATAAATGGCAAATAATAGAGGGCCAAGAATAGACCCCTGAGGTACTCCAATATTAATGGTAATGGCTTGAGATAAAACTTTATTGTGTGATACTACTTGCTTTCTGTCTAATAAGAATGATTTTATTAATGTCACTATATTAAAACTTACTTTCATTGTTTCTAGTTTTTTAATTAGAATAGTATGATCTATCATATCGAATGCTTTCCTAAAGTCTATAAACACCGCTCCACATAGAGTATTGTTGTTAATATTTTGATGCCAGTTTTCTATCATGTTTGTTAGTGCCGTATGGCAAGAATATTTTGGCCGATAGCTATCATATGCGGTGTCTGCGAAGAATTCTTGGTATTAAGTGGCAAGACAAAATCAGGTTGTGTGACGGTTTATTCCATGCTCAGTCTTCGTAGACTTAGATGGATAGAACATCTTAGGAGGATGGATGATGGTAGAATACCAAAGGACATCTTTTTTGGTGAATTACATATGGGTAAGAGATCTCAGGGTCGGCCTCTACTACGATACAAAGATGTGTGTAAGCGGGGCATGATTGATACAGGCATTGATAATGCACATTGGGAGCAAGTCGCCGCTGAACGTGTTGCATGGAGGGCAAACATCAGAAATGGAATAAAGACAAAGGAGAAAATTATTGCAGATAAGTCACACACTGAGCGTGTGAGACGTAAGATGGTGCATGATGGTGGAAATGACCATGTGTTCACATGCACCCACTGTGAACGGACATTTACAGCGCAAATTGGCCTTATCAGTCACATTCGCTACCGCCATAGGTAAAAGTTATTATACCTTTTTAAAGCACAAACTATCGTCTGTCAAGACGGCAAGGTGCCAATTTAATTGATTGAAGTGTCATGGCTCAATGCGGCGGTCTTTGCTCATAACATTCATGAAGGGTTTCAGGTCAGAGTAGAGACATGTGCGGCCTCCATAGACTTAGAGGAAGCGTACAATAGAGTCTCTTTCCAGTACGAACCCGCCTCAGACTGGGAGTATATACTTACCTTATACGATGGATAACCGCATCCCTGCTCCAAAGAAAGCTGGTGCTAAGATGTGGGAGTTAGTCGTCCAAGTTGATAACGATATGTCCAGGATTACCGCAGAGTTCTCAACTGTCACCGGTATTTTTCAATGTGTATACGGTGAAAATTACTGAACAACAGGTGGGCGGGAGGGTCAGGACTCTGTCAACTGCTGATGAAATTCTGGTGCATCTACGAAGGCAAGGTAAACAGGTGCATGCCAGTGCCATGCAGGGCGAACGTATTCGAATTTCCCCCTGGTGTATTGATTCCAGTGCCCTTGTAAACCCCACAAAGGCATCAGTTACATGTTTCTCGTTAAACAATCATATTGTTACAACAGACGTGCCAGCAGAGATAATCCTGGTGCTGTCAATGCGGAAGTCAACGCGCTCGTCATGAAACATTCTGATGATTCTGATGTGCTTATCTGTACAGATGGATATGTTTTACAGCAGCAGAGAAGTGACTGGGCGTTCATGGTACGTTCAGTGAGCCGAACCGTTCAAGAGACCGTCGATGCCCACTCTATGACCATGGATGTAGACTGTGTACTGAATCGCTGAGAAGGTATGTTGTCCGTAGAGTCGTCTTTATCTTCGTTCCGGGACATTCGAAAGTTGAGGGAAATGAACGAGCTGATAAACTTACTGGCTCTGCTTCCCTGCAGACAGACAGTCCTTGGATCGTGCCGATATTATTAACACCCTTAGAGAGATGTCGAGAGCGGAAGGCTTTGACTTCAGTAAATCCACATCGTTGTCCAGAATGAGAGACTGGAGAAGAAATTGCCACGACCAGACACGAGAGCCACATCGGGAGATCGAAGGGTCTCGTCAACAAACTCAGAAATGGCAATATTACCCGCCGGACGCCGATGACTTTATTGGGGATGGTGGAGGGGAAAGGGGGAGCGTGAACACTTATGGACTTGTCCGGAGTGTAAAGATGATACCCCAACATATAACAGAAGAATCTTACGTGGTGGGTGCGAAAGAATAGGCGAAAACAGGAGGGGAAAAAACAAAAAAGGTGACGATGAACAAGAGGGAGAAGAATAATAAAAGAAGAAGAAGAGGAGGAGGAGGAGTATTAGGAGGAAAAGGAGAATGGGAAGAAGAAGAAGAAGAAGAAGAAGAAGAAGAAGAAGAAGAAGAAGAAGAAGAAGAAGAAGAAGAAGCAGCAGCAGCAGCAGCAGCAGCAACAGCAGCAGCAGAAGAAGAAGAAGAAGAAGAAGAAGAAGAAGAAGAAGAAGAAGAAGAAGAAGAAGAAGAAGAAGAAGAAGAAGAAGAAGAAGAAGAAGAACATCTCTTTGCAATGAATATAATCAGTAGATCACAAAATACAATCTGTATAGTCGACTACAGGAATACACATCACTTCATTTCGTCATATATGACGTGGAATTCCTGTTAATCTGACAATACCACTTATTCATTCTGACCATCGCGGATACTAACACTAGCTTCTAGTGAAAACATAAATAATGTCGAGTCATTCCGCTTATTACGCAAATGTTTGTTTTGTTGATATACTGTAAAAGCTTTTCGCTTCAGTTCTTTCTATCGTATCTTTTGCATCCATCACGCCTAGGACAGCAATCAATTGAATCTACTTCATTAATGTCCCTAGCGAAGCAAAACAGCTGTACCTTACGCATACATGTTAGTGGGTCTTTCTGCTAGAGCAAGATTAGTACCTATTTGCAGGTAGAATGAGAGGAAAGTAGTTCGTTGGGTAGTTTCAAATGATTATTCCCTTCAAACGATGATAGTATGAATGATAGTTACTGTCCGGGAGAGTGTTTGCTACTGTGAGCTCAGGTTTAAAGATACTTTCTCTGTGATGTATTAACACATACTGTATAGTCAAACAGTATAGTCAAGTCTTAGTTAAATAAGACTGAGTTACCGTATGACATGTTGATTGGTTGGTGAGCATTTCTCAAATATTTGGTTATAACTCATGACTCTTTCGCATTGTCATTCTATTCGTATGAATTCTGGAAAAAAAGAGGACATATATCTGAGTCAGGTTGGTATAGATCAGGGGTGGCCACCTTTTTCAGCAGGCGGGCCAAATTTCAGAAATAATATTTCCTGCTGGGCCACGCACCTAATTTTTTTTAAAATATTTTGTTAATTAAAGTAAACAAGCAAGCGTGCTACAGCTTCGACCACATCGTCGTTTTCCACATCGCGGGCCACAAAATGACTCCTGGCGGGCCGCATGCGGCCCGCGGGCCTCGTGTTGGCCACCCCTGGTATAGATCAATCACCGGCAACCTGAGGCGAGCTTCCCATATGTGTGCACGTGGAATGATTTTCAATGGCACGTTAAATTAATTCACATACAGTATTTGAGAGACTAGAGAGACATTGAGAAACAACCATATTTTAATTAATTAGAAGCATATAATTATTTTAAAGTTGCTCCCGTTGTTTATCTAAAAAATGAAAGTTATTAGACTCGGGAGGTAAGAAAATGCGACATATTGCAAACTAACTGAGTAAGAGTGACTGACCTTGACACATTTCTATTTCCACCCTGTTCTTACCATCGCGACAAGCCACTTCCATCACCAAGTATATAGCTCTATTGGCTGTCACATACTCATGTTAGAACAGTCAGTAGACAGTGACACAAAAGTCAGTGCTGATATTAAGTAATACCGCACCCTTAAAATGACTTTAAAAAAAAAAAAAACACTACCTGATAAATACTCATTTCAAGACTTTCGACGAAACGAATATGGGTTAGACCTTGGAGGACATAAGTTGGCACGCTTAGTGACTTTGTAATATTACTTCGTCACAGTGTAACATTACTTCTGCAAAGTGCAACATTACTTCGACACTCTGTAACATTACTTCGACACGGTGCAAAGATACGGCACAGCATAAAATTACTCCGGAACAGCACTACAAAAGAGGATGCCGACTACCAGTGTAGATACTTTCCCTATGCCATGGAACAAAAATATCATCTCAGACGGGACTGTGATACATAACTCTTCTTCACCTCTCCAGGCTCAGAAACCCGCCAGGTGTACACGACGGGTACTTTCCCTTCCATCTATGGAGCACGCATAATAATATGATGTTACCGAGCGATGGTTCAGACAGGCACACACTTACTTTAAACTTTAAGGGTTGCCATGTCTTCTCCATAGGTTTCAGGTAGTTCATTCTTAAAGGATCCCAGTCCCTTGCCCTGAGGTAGCATTGGGAGATAGATGTTCTAACTAAATTGTTTCAGTGCCGAAGGATAATTTTTGACCACATGTGATCTCCCATTAGTACAGAAGGACGATATATAGACACACTAGGGTCATCATGTGATTTGTGTTCTTTGTTGGTTTATTCCGCAGGTTCAATGTTCAGCTTATGGACATCTACATTATAATGCTTGTTAATTTAATTTTGTACAATGTTTAGTTCAAAACAATTTTCTGTCTGGCATTGAATCAGTTAACGCATCTGAGACATTT